>VXAB01010911.1:0-16304 GCA_013399175.1 Odontophorus gujanensis | reverse complement strand
ATACACATATTTGTATATAAGGTATTTTTTCATGTGATCTTCCTCAGTCTGAATGTGAAGTAAATCAGTCAACTGCAATACACGACTGAAATTTAAGAACAACTGTGATGGCAATTCTTAACAGAAACCTTTTTCAATAAGCGAGTTGCCACTTGGAAGGAAAGGTTGTAAACTCTTTTCTGAACCATCTTTACCTAACTTTGTTTGGTCTATTCTAATTTCTTGCTTAACATGTTTCTTTAAACAGGATAAGAATTTATACAGTTGAGTATCTGAGATTCTGGATTATTAATAATAGGTGCAAAAAATTTTAACAATGAAAATGACAAAATACTGTCTGTTTTCAGTCACCTATTTATGATTTCTTGTGAAATCTCTCTTTATTAGGTACTGGTAAGGACGTAAGAAAGGAAAAGGTCAGGCTATATGTCAAAATCTGTTCCAAGAAAATGTGCAATTGTTTGTGATAGGGAAATATCTCCATCAAAATGAGTTAACTGAAACGTTTGTGGGGTATTTTTTAATCCATAAAATTATTAATTAATTCTGAACATGTGTTAAAAGTAATTTTTTTTTTTTTTGCTTGACTTTTGTTTCTTATACTCTTCCAAGAAGAGTAAAGTTTTTAAATTATACAGTAATTCTGGAGATTTTTTTTCTTTATTGTCAGATTGTGTTCTCTGGAATACCTTTAATATATTCCTCTTTATCTATCTGTGCAGCCATTTCTTGTAGTGAAAATATTTTATTTTGTGACAATTACCTTTAAACATAACTGCTCCTGAACAAATTCCACTTCAGAAACTACACGCTTGACTTTCTCAGCTCCTTGTTTCTTTTATCTCACATCTTTTGCAGTCTCTGGAGATATTTTTATTCCACGTGCTTACTCAGCTAACAGTTAGGAGTCCTATCCACTGAATGAGTGGAAATGCAACCCAATATCTGCTTTTAAGAGCCTTATATTGGAGTAAAAAAGTACACTTTTAACTGTACCTTTGAGGGTGTATTGCCCCTACTCATGCATTTTTTTTTATCTCAATTGAAAATGAAACCTTTAAGGTTTTAAAATTCCTAAAGCGCGCTGACTTCTTTTCAGGAAAGAATCCTATATGGTACTTATACTGAACTTCCCTATGGCGTTTAAAAACCTTATTATGAATTTAAAATATGTATTGAATCAGAGGAAATGCTTTGTTGGTTAAGTGTACAGCTACTTTTTTATGTAAGCATCTGATGGGTTGATCTAAAATTATGATTTTAAAAATAAAAGGTTTTACTCTGTTTAGGATTTATATAGATCTCATCATGTCATGGTGGAACAACGGAGATACAGATTCATTGGGAATTTACCAAATTCATTTATGTTAGCTGTTTTTGGATGGGTATAAATGTTTCTTTTCATCCTTTATAAAGGAGATTTTAGAAGGTAGTCTCTGAACAGGTTTCAACCTTTCCCAGCATAGCCTATTTTCTCTGCATCAGTGGACTTGTCATGATAATCAACTTTTTTGTCCCAACCATCAATCACTCCTGATTATAGATGGGGAATAGTTCTGTTCTGCTGATCAGCCCATCAATGCACATAATGTTACATCTACAGACAAGTGAAAATCATCCCTCGATGGGAGAATCACTTGCATTCTAGGCTTTTGTCTGAGGTATTTTAATTTGCATTTAAAATATTGTTGCATTTGTCAGTGCTTGCTTTGATTTTACTATTTCTTGACAAAAATAGTAAATTCTGTTGATCTTTCCCTACATGATTAGAGGAAGAATGCTTTTCTATTTTAAATAACATCATGTGTTGTAACTTTTATTCATTGTACAAATATTGAGGTAATTATCACTATATAAATTAGAAATTAAATGGTTATGCATCAGTAGGAGGAACATAGTATATTTTAGCCCAGAATTTCTGAAAAAAAAGCTGTTTTTTTGGCTCTTGATCTAATACTTAGCTAGGATTATATTTATCTTTAGAATTCAATTTGCAGTGTTTGTGAAACAAATTTAACAGCAACAAGGGAATTACTAAAAATTAAAGGCATCATTCCTTTCTTTAAAGGATATGCAGTTTATATTGTTGGGATTGTACCGAAAAAAGCGCTTCTATCAGTTAATGCATTCTATGTCAAGCATATTTCCTTCCTTCTAATAAGTGTGAGTTGTCACAAGTATAATGTCAGCTCATCTTGAGTGAATACATTTTACAAATAACTTAAATATGACTTAAAAATAGCTGTCAGAGTAACTAGATGTAGTTTACTTGAACCATAGTAACTACTTTTTATTTTTGGCATCTTCTCCTTAAGAAGGAAAAGAAATTACAACATTATATAAGAAACCTATAAATTTGCTTCAGAAGCTGAAGGACAAAGTGCAAATGAAAAAGAAAGATCATGAGAATATGCAGTAGTACAGATTTGATTAGCAAACGTATTTATATGTAAAAGATTTAGTTAACAGTAGCTCATTTTTCTATTCCTGTTGGCCATTTCCTGGACAGTGATATATAATTTTTTACAGTGAACTATACCAACAGAAAGTATTTTCATTAGATGCAGACACTTCAGTACTATTCTCTCTTACTTCAGTCTACACAGTGATGCAAACATGCCCAAATGTCATGATATAATAGGGCTATGATGTACAGTTAAAAAAAAAAAAATGTGGCATATTTGCTAAGAAGTTTTATTTTGTGTATTCTGATGATAATAACACTAAATTGCAATTGGATTCACTCAGGTTCATTCTTTATCCTCTGTCTGCTTGAATACCTTGTTTGCCAAATGCAGACTTTTATTTCTTGTACAGTAGTAGTTCTTCTATAATGACATCCTATTTATTTTTATGGTTTAGCAATTAACATAGGTATATTGCAGGTTTTTTTATTTATTTAAGTGTGTATACATTTGTATTACCTTTCCAATGACTCACCATTTGTTATTGTAATGACATAACAGAATAATTTCTTTTGTTAATGAATAGAGATATTAGGTGGAACTTCATTAGTACGATTCTAATCAAATAGCCTGTTAGTAGGTACCTGTTATTGCTTGTCAGTTTCTTCTCTAACATGATTTTCATACAAGAATTTTCTTAGTAATAAACAGTAAAAATAAAGTCAAATTCCAAGATGAGCATATTCCAAGAAGCAGCAAGAAGTGAGCAATATCATCTGGATGGTGGACAACACAGAACATAATTAATACCTTGGGCGTTGGTGGAATTAAAATTTTTACTACATTTAATTGCTTTTTTATTGTAGATAATCACAGTGTCTAAGAACTATTTTCTAAAATTGCATGACTACTTTGTATCTATTTAGAGCTTGAAAAAACCTTATGAATGAAATTTCACATAAAGCTAAAAAATTCAGCTTACATCATGTAGCAAAAGTATGCATGAATTTTCAGTAAAATACACTATAAATGGTACATTTAGGCTATTCTGAATGTGAGACCCATGTCTTTACTAGTGAGACAGGCATTACTGGCGAGATGAACCAAAGGAATGTGATTCAGAGAAATGCCTTCAATTTTTGTGGGCTTATTAGCTGTCCTAGTGCTACTGGAGTTGCTACTGCCAAAACAACTGGCAAGAAGTAAGGAGAGAGCAGGCATTTTGGAAAAGGAGTAGATGCAATGACATTCAGAAGCAGTGATGGCAAGGATTTAGGACTACATCAAGATAATAAAAGGTCTGGTACTCTTTCTTGGCTAAGATGGATGGAACTGTAGCAATGATAACCTCATATTCATTTCTGTCTTGTAGGGATAATTGTGTTTGCATAAGTAGAGAGTCTTTCAACCCAAGCTACAAGATCTGTCACCTTTCTAAGATGGATCTAATTTTTTTATTGTGCATATTCTGTACTAATACGAAGAATTATAGAGTAAGAGGAATTTCTGTGCACTGGAAGATATGTATTTCATGCTTGAGGGAAATCTGTTATAACATTGTCTAGAATAAGTAGGTAAGAAACTTGATTTCCTGGACTCAAATGACGGAAGAAAATCAGTGCAGGTGTTTCACTGATTTCTCACTGATGTGTGTGAATGTTTAGAGATTAAAAAAAAAGAAATGTAGTTTCTGGTGTTGGGAAGCTGAATTTTGTGCAGCTTCTGCAGGTTCTGTACAGACATTGAATTGACAGTGCTTACAGCCTAAAAGGATCTTGTCTAAGTATAGCAGGAAATCCTAAACTGGTTTATTATCTCTCTTAATGCAATAGCAAATGTGTGAAATTAATTGAGGTTAAAATAATATTTTTTGAAAGTTAGCATTAAGAAAAAGTAGGCATATTTGCTCTGATGACTCTTATTAACTTATTTTTCCATCATGTGTGAACATATTTTAAGACGAATAATCACTGTGGCTGTGATGGGTGTTTACTTACAGACATCAGTCCACACTACTTCACTCAGATAGGAAAGCAATGTCCCAAGAGAAAATGCGCCCCAAATTTTTGTTTGTATTACTTGTTCACTGTTCACTGATATGGATAGATAATTATTACTCAAAAAAACACTCTAGAATTCGAAGCCCAGTAAACATGTTATTGGAATAGTCTGAACTATTCTGCAGTAATTACTTAAAAATTGAAGTGTTATTTTTTAATCACTAATCTACTTAGAACCTGGAGAATACTATGGCTTATTTACACAAGGAACCTACAGCTAAACATCTGTGTATTGTAATGTCTGTGTATCTGTAAATTTCTGTATTTACAAATGTGGAGGGTGAGCTATTTTCCATAGAGAGCTTATTTTCTAATAAATCAGAAAAGAAATAAGAATGTAAGTTAAGGAGAGAAGCAGTATGAACGAATAAAAGGAAAAACACTTTCTGAAACTCATTTTTAAGAGTTTACTTGAAGGAGAAAAGGAAAAACTGTCTAAGTACACTTTCAACTTTACCATTTTATGTGGTAGTTGACTGTAGTGAGCAAATTGTTCTAAGTCATGAGAGGGAGAAAGAGAAGTGACAAAAATAAACAGTGCTGAAAAGTAAGTGTGATGATGCAGAATAGGAGATTGCATGAAGTCCAAAAAAAGTCTATCTACGTCCAAAGGAGTGAAAAGGCTTGAGGGCAGACTCCTGAAATACATTATTCTGGCCAGCACAAGGCTTTATTTGCAAGTGGGAGGAGGTTTGTTTTTTTGGACATCCTCCAGTTGGTGTAAATTAGGGTTCAAACCTTCTCTAAAGTGATTCTTAATTATTTTTTTTTTTTCCTTTCCAAACTACTTACAACTACATGAAAACAAAGATGGCTGTAGTCTATCAGTTAGCTCTTTTCCAGTACTTGTGGTAAAGAATAAAGATGGAAGCACTTACAGAATAGTTTAAATGGGTAGCTGCCTTAAATTTAGGGTTTTTTTAAGCAACATTTATTGCATATTTTCCCTCTCAGAAAACATACAGATATAAAAAAAGGTGCTGATTTGAATATTCCTTGAAGAGGAAAATTATGACCAAAAATATTTATTTAATTTTCCACTCAAAGTTTTATTTTCCATTATTTCACTTCCTCACTGCCATATTTTTATAAAATTACCTTGGCGATTCATGTCTGCTCCTGACATCAAACATGTAACAAAGTACTAAGTGACTGACTTGTAGTGAAGTGTATAGCCACTAACAGTAATTAGATTATGAATTTTAATTCATAGCTTCAAACCATTTGTGGTTACCCTTACAACAATCTGTCTGTTTTATGGGCATAACTCCTATTTTTTCTACAGAAAGGAGTCCCAGAAATTATTAAACATACATTTTAAATTGAGAGCTTAAATTTACAACAGATGGTGGATTTTGACTGTAAGTAAAAAGCCAGGATTTTACTTGGTTGGGATGCTAATAGAGGCTCACCACATTTGGTGTGCTGTTTATAGAACCATGAATTGTTTGTAGGACAAGACATAGACCATTAGTGTTTCACTGCATATTCAAACATTTTCCAAGTCGTGAGTGAATGGGATGGCCCTTGAAGCCTTCCGGATGGAGAGCAACATAATTTTCCTTTATCAGCGCCACAAATGATCAGTAGGATAGTGATTTTATCTTAAACATTGAATCTGAAGACATTTTCTAAAATTCCTTCCTTTCTTCATAGTAGAGGTGTCAACACTGGAATACACCCATGCTGGATAGTGCTTCGAGACAGGAGTGAAGGTCAGCAAAAAAAAAAACATGGCTAACACTTTTGAAGGTGGAGGCTGCCTATGTCATTACTCTAGTGTTCAAATTCCTGCCTAGTTTAGCCTGTAAATCTCAGCACTTAATATCTTACTAAAGGTTTGTGCACATCTGGAACAAAAATTCCCATAGACAATAAATTCTGTTGCTGGCTCCTGCAGTAATAAGCTGTGAAATCAAAAGACTAGCAGGGCCAATGCTGTGTTCTGTCTGATAGAGTGTTTCTCCTATAAAACACCAGGGGGCTTTGGACCCGGATTCTTGAACCTGCAGTCACAGACTTACATTTGTCTGACTGAAAGCATGTTCATGCTCAAGCGAATAAATATTTCAACTGCAGATTTAACCTGTTGTTAGCATAAATCTGATCATCCTGCTACTATAATCAAGCTAATAAACCCTTTGGTTTAGCCTGAAACCCCTAAGTTATACCTCTGGCCAGCTGTCTGCCTGAGGAAGCCCTTTAGATTTACCTTGCATAAACCTGAAGGTGCTAATACATCTTAAAACTGTGAGCTTGAATTAAATAACCTGGTTTGTATTTGGAATGCAGTACAGTTTATTTTTTTTTCAGAGATTGATGGGAAAAAACATTGAGGCTGAAATTACATTTGTAAAGTGAAATTGAAGAAGCACTGAATTAAAGATTAAAGCTTCAATCCACTGTAATGAGAAAGTGTAGGAAGGAATTAGAAGTTAAATCTTACCTGGACTTGGTAGGACCCTTGGTATTAAAACCAGCTCTCCTTAACTAGGCCTACATGTCCTGTTCCTCTGTAGATGCAACGGTGCTGCAAGTTGTCAGATGTCACACATTGTGCATGTCATTCATGCATCTGCCTTGTCTACCTTAGTGATCTTGTTTAAAGAGTGTGACTTCTTGAAGGATTCTCATCAGTAGAGCCTTGTATGGTACCTGAGGCTGTAATTTTACCTCTTATTTGGGATAAAGTTCTGAGTATGGCTATGTGTGATTCAAAATTCTTATTATTCAGTAAATAAGTAAATCATTAAGAGGTGATCATTTCCCCAGTTTGTGCTTTGACTGGCAGAGTAAGTGACAAACAAGGGAGCTTCAGTCAGAGTTGAGAGTGGGTTGTTCACAAGATTCTCAGGACAACAGCATGTGCAAGTCCAGGTGCAACACGATTCCAGCTACTAGGGTCACCCTAAACTTGGAGAACCAGGAAAATACCCTGAAAATTTAGAAGTTCCTCTCTTGTCTCGGGCAGACTTATGTGACCCACTGGTAAAATGTATCATGATCCAGTAGGTAATAGCAAATAATTGTTTTTTACAAACACAGTATTTGATACCTGCTCTTGCTTTTTCATATCTACTGTTTGAACTAGCAACCATAATATTTTTATAAGGAAATCGTTTGGGGTTTTTTTGGTCTAAAGTTTATTTATTTATGTTGAAATAGCTATTACTTTTTAGAGATAAATTGAATTGTTCTATATATTTTTGTTACATTTTGTGGCTCTACGGAGGAATTTGGATAGGCTGGGTCATTGGGCTGAGACCAATTGTATGAGCTTTGACAAGATGAAGTGCCAGGTCCTGTGTTTCAGTCAAAACAACCCCATGCATTGCTATAGGCTTGGGGCAGAGGGACTGAAAAGCTGCATGGAGGAAAAGAATCTGGGAGTATTATTCTATAACTGGCTGAACATAAGCCAGCAGTGTGCTCAGATGGCTAAGAAGGCCAGTGACAGCCTGGCTTGTATCAGAATTAATGCAGTTGGCAGAAACAGGGAGGTGATGTTCCACTGTACTAGGCACTGGTGAGGGTGCACCTTGAGTACTGTGTTCAGTTTTGGGCCCTTCACTACAAGAAAAACATTGGGGAAAGGTGGTGATTGGCCTCTTCTCCCATGTCACTAGTAATAAGAAAAGAGGGAATGGCCTTAAGTTGTGTCAGAAGAGGTTGAGATTGGATATTAGAAAAAAATTATTTTTTAAAAGAGTGGTCAGGCACTGGAATAGGCTGCACAGGGATTTGGTTGAGTCACCATCCTGAAAATATTCAAGAAATGTGTAGATGTGGCACTGAGGGACATGGTTAGTGGGCATGGTGGTGATGGGTTGATGGTTGGATAAGATGATAAATGTGTTTTGCAACCTTAATGATTCTAAGATTCTATTACTTTAGGTCCAGGATCATAAATAGGGGGTTACTCTAAGATAAAAAGATAGTCATACAGATTCAGACCAGGGTGAGAGTACTAAGTGTTATCTGCTTTCATTTGATGTTTTATTTCCTTGATACTATTATGTAGTATAGCTGATACATTTTATGGCTTTGTAACTGTCCATAAATGGCTGCACAGATTATTTGCAACCCAGTTAAAAAAGCAGGACAACAGATTATATCTCTTTGACAAAAATGTGAGTCTTTGTTAGCTTTATAGCTGGATGTCTGCAGGATGTACGTGTATTTATCAAGCATACTCAGCACTGGAAACCTAGTATAATGTTTCTGGTGAGATGGCAGGTGTCTTGTGATGTTTGTACAGCCATGTATATATATACATAATTTTCACAAACATGTTTGTTTTAGTACAAAGGAAGCAGAAAAATATTCCTGTGCTGATCACTCAAACAATGTGGTTGTCTCTAGCAGTGTAAGGTAGAACTGACAGAGAAAGTCAGAAAAAAAGAAAGAAAACAAATTATATCCAATTGAGTTAAGTTGTTCTGGATATTCTCAATTTTTCATTTTGTCACTGTTTTGTAGGCTGTATGTATGCGTGACATAAAAATAGCAGCAGGAACAGTACATAGCACCAACCTAGATGATATAGGTCTGCCTAGGCAAATACTATAGCGAAAGTGAAGAAGTAGCATATTCAAAGTTGAATATAAGTTTTTGTGAAAGCATGACTTCTACTTGTTCAACTGCTGTGTTTCTGTTATGCTTTTGTTTTCGTGGCTTAGTCAACGTTTATCCATCTTTAATTCTTTTTTCATTAGGATAAAATGGTCCATGTGGAACATCACGGTTGCTTTCAATCATCAGTCCAAAGTGTAATAAATGTCAGTATATTTGCCATCTGAAGTGGAGCTAGGGTTTCACTCACACAATCTAAACTTAACATTTGCTATTTTTTTAAATTTTCTGTCAGTGACGAGGTCCTTCCAATGTTCAAAGGGCAATGAAACACCATGGTTCATAGTTTCTACAATTTGATGTTTAATGAATTCTTAGAAGTGAATACTGAAGCAGTTGTAAAGCTCCTGTAAAGATTTCCCAAAATGTCCTTTCTTTATGAGAAAAGCAATGAAGTGTATTAGCTTAACTGAAAAAAAAATAGCTTTCAAATCAATAGGCAAGAAGCCAATCAATAATATGCATGTTGATTGGGTGAAAGAACATGTTCTGCATTTGCATGAATAAACTAAACAAAGTTATTCTTTTGCAGCAGAGCTTCTTGAGGTATTTATTAACTTCCTATCATGGTTGATTTCAACATAGATTTCAATGGAGCTTGGACTATTGAAGTAAATAGTTCATTCTTTAAGATCCTTTGTTGTTTTTAGCACGTTGAATTAGCTCATTACCTCTGAATATGTAGTGGAAAATAGCATCTGTTTACACTGCACTAATATAAAAATTAGTTACCAGTAACAAAATAAGGAGCAGTCTGCAAAAGCTAATCATATTTGTGCACTTGTCTGCAAAAAGTAAATTGTTAATACAGACTCACAGGAAAAAGCACTTACTGGCTTATGCAATTTAATAGTAATGTTAAATATAGTAGTATATCAAAGATTTATTTAATTTTTAAGATTCAGTTCTAAAAGTCGTAAGGGTATAAATGTAAAAATTACTGGTCTCCCATATTGCTACTGTACTAAGTGATAGAAGTCTAGACAGTATCCTGAAGCTTGGTTTCCCCAAATCACTGCCAAGCTGTCCAGGCAGCTCATGAGAAACACCATCATAGAAATCCACTAGATCTGTGGGAGTTCTGTATCCAGATAGTAGGAGGTTTTTAAGAGGATGCCCTCCATCATTTTAAGTTTGAGGTGTTGCAAGGCATACTGAGAATTATGAGCAGTGAGACATCACAGGTGTAAGCCTGAGAGCTTTCTACAGTCTCAGTGCATTATTTGTGGTCAAGTTAAAGATCCTTATTTACATTTTATTGAGAAGATTCAGGAATCTTTACAGCTTTTTACAGAAACGAACTCTCCCAGAAGTAATTCTGTAGGGACTGGGATAGATATGTTAACTTTCTCTTAGTACTGCTTGGTTTCATTGCGCTATATTTAGATATTCTATGTTCAGATTTTTTCAGTAGATCCTTTTGTTGTTGTTGTTCTTACCACAAATGCAATTACAAAATTTCAGACTTTTCAGACATTTCCTTTTTGTTTAGAAGTCTGGAGAGTAGTGCTTTGTTCTAAGCTCAGTACAAAACTTGGAACAGGCCTTCTTTCTATATATTTTTTTTTCTAAACAGCGTGATTTTTTAGATGTGTTTGCAGAAATGACAACTGTTTTAATTGTTTTAAAAAAATATAGAAAGCAAAGATATTGAGATATTTGAATAGCTCATCAATATTGCTAATATAGACTCTTCATTATTTTTATCAAGAGTCTATGGCTAAAATTTTCGAAAAAGAAGACGAAAAATCTTTCATTCCATACAAGTGTTGTACAATTAGTCAGCGTTTCTTCAAGTGGTGTGGTCATGACTGTGAAGTTAAATTAACTTTTTCCTATCAGATTATAATGCTTTATCATTTCAAGAGCGTGCCAACATTTTGGTGGTCATGGATGAAAAAACTGCTGGATACAAATGACTTAACTGCACTAATTTAAACATTTAAGCTCTCTATAACTAGAAAATTAGATAAAACTAGTTTTTAATACGAATTTGCTTTTAGTCCCACTTAGGCATTTATTTTCTATTTGTATTAATTTCCTATAGGAAATGTATTTTATTATTGATGTTATTTAAAGAAAAAAAAAAAAAGAGAGACATTTTTTCATTTTTCTTTCCTTTCTCTTTTATGTAACATATATTTCCTCACAAAGAAATGCCTTGTAAATAAACCTACAGTAGAATTTTTCTAGTAAAAGAAAGTGCACAGGTCACTTTCATAGGTGCAACATTGGTCGAAATGTGACAGGAACTTATGGGCTGAGAGTTCTTTTATTCTAAGAAAGCTCATTGCCTCTTCTTGGAATTCCTTAAATCTGAAAGGCTTGGATTCCCTTTTGAATTAGAGAATTCAGGAATCTGTAAAATGCTCAGTCTTAGTTCTTAGCTTAAATTATCAATCTTTGTGTAGCTGTGATGACTTTTCACAGTGGATAACTTCACATGTCTTACATATATTCATTGTCTTCTATGAGCAGAATGGAGACTGGACCTGAAGAGCATCTAACTGCAGCCATATCTAAATGAAATAGTGCTATGATTTTATACATGCAGGTTATATTAGCTTATCAATAATTTCAAATATAAAATTTGAATGGTACTAAATTAATGGGAAATTAAATATGCACTTGGAAGTTTTTCCTATCCTCTGTAAAATTTCTTGTAGTATTTTATTTTGTTTACCTTTATTCTCTGATGGTTTAATTCAGTCAAAAAAAAAATCTGAAACTCAGAATTCAATGACATTGCTATTCTGAAAAGAAGCATTCAAAAGTGGTTGATAACAGAAAGGAGGTGAAAACACTCAAAGGAGCTATGGTGAATCCACCACTGAATTTTCCTTAATTAACAGTTCACCAACAAAGGAGGGGGAGAAGTGTTTTATGTCCAGAGTAAAATTTTTAAGTGAACTAAGGCTCTGGGCAGGTAAGTGTATATCTGCAGTCTTGTCTTCAATTAACTGATGTGAACTCTGACAAGCTGAGGGTCAAAAGGGTGTTGGTTATGCATCCACCATGCTTATTTATCTTAAAGACTGAACTTCTCAATGGTATTCAGAAAATTACTTTAACGTAGTTATTTAAAGTTCATCAACATCTATTGTTTTTAGATGAATATCAGTTGTGTATAAACTGAATACTGAGTAAAATTAACACTATTAAATTCATTGTTAAGTAGATCACAATGATATTATATCATGATATATTATTTTCTTTCTTGTTTCATAGATTCATTTTATGTCAAAAAGTGCTAATTAGCATATTGAGTAAAATTTGTAGGTGTCTACTTCTAAGGGAGGTAATATGGGGTAAATTGCTACAAAATTATTTTGGCATACATCATTTGCTCAAGTTCTCAGTTCCAAGTATGTTAGTTCCAGATTTAGAATTAAAAACATTCGCATTATATTTACTTAGCTGAATAATTATCTGGTTTATTTTATCTTGAATCACTCGAAGTGGTGTATATATAGACTACCCATCTTCTTCATTCTAAACTTAACCAGTCATCTGGTAAAAAATCAGGCAAGTTCAATATTGTCTTGAAAGTCTTCCTACAAGCTTTACCATGGTTAAATCTTAGTCCACAATATAATTAAGTCTGTGACTTCGTATTGCAGACTGATGTTGATAACAGAGTGCAGAAAATTTGAAATTACACAATTTGGAAGATAAAGGTAAGCTTAGCAGAAAAAAGAAATGATGACAGGTAACATTTATCTGTGTTATAATTGACTGCAGATTCAGTTTGCACATATCAGGTAGGAATCAGAGTACTCTCTTGTTCAGTATAGAACATGTCATTGTACTGACATCACCTTAAAAAAAAAATTACATTATATATCTTTACTTAATCTCTTACTCTGCAAAGGCTTGCATGAGTGCTTAGCTTGTTTGTCTCTTGTAGTAGGAGTTTGCAAAGCTCTGAATTCCATGAAGTTCCTCTGTGTTCTGGAAAGTGAGGATTGGCCTCATGAGTACATCCTGAATGTCCTGCCTCTGCTTACTGGGCAAACAAAACAGTAAGCCTTGAATGACGTATAAATTTGAAATTTTAAAATACCTTCAAATAAAGACTTACCTATATACTAGATCAAATGCATCTCAGTTCCAAAGACTGTACAATCCTCATTGTGTTATATCAGCTTATTCACAGTAGTCCCAACTGTTGGGAGTCTCAAGGCTGCTAGACTTTCTGTAAGTTTCTCCAGTGTATTCACTGTTCCATAGAATTCAGCTCTGATAATATAGCATGTATATGGTAGTAAACAAATGTCTCAGTTGCATACTTCAACTTTATTTGACCACAGTGGTGTCATCAGGTTATCAGTAGGATAGTAGGGAAATCATGACTGAACAATGTAGTAGCCTTCTGTGATGTCATCACCAGCTGAGTAGATCAGGAGAGAGAAGTGGATGTTATGTACCTTGACTTCAGCATGGCTTTTGATACTGTCTCCCACAATATCCTTGTAAAGAAGCTTAGAAAGTGTATAGATAGATGAGTGAACAGTGAGTTAGATAGGCAACTGGCTGTCTGGCATAGTTCAGAGGGAAGTAATCAGTGGCACAGAGTCTAGCTAGAAGCTTGTAACTAGTAGTATTCCCCAGAGATCGATGCTGAATCTGGTCTTGTTCAGCATCTTCATCAAGGACTTGGATAAAAGAACAGAGTCCACTCTAAACAAGTTTGAGCAAGTTTGCTGGTGATACAAAGCTGGAATGATTGGCTGAAACATCAGAAGGCTGTGCTGCCATCAAGCAAGACCTTGGCAGATAGGAGAGCTGGGCAGAGAGGAACTTTAAGAGGTTCAGTAAGAGCAAATGCATAGTCCAACACCTAGGGAGGAATAACTGCATGCATCAGTACACATTATGGACTGACCTGCTGGAGAGGAAGTCTACAGAAAAGGACCTGGGTGTCCTGGTGGAGAACAGGTAGACCATGATCCAGCAGAGTGTGTTTGTCACCAAGGACAATGGTATTCTAGGGTACATTAAAAAGAGTATGGTCAGCAGGTTGAGGGGGGTGATCCTCCCCTTGTACTCTTCCCTTGTGAGACAACATCTGAGTAACTGTGACCAGTTCTGGTCTCCCCAGTTCAAAAACAAACAAACAAACAAACCAACAAACAGGAAACTTCTAGAGAGAATCTGGAGGAGGGTAAAAACAATGATAAAGGGCCTGGAGCATCTTGGGTATGAGGAAAAGCTGAGAGATGTGGGACTCTTTGATCTGGAGAAGAGAAGGCTGAGGAGGATCTGTGTGGTTGCCTTTCTGTGTGATCTGCTATGGGGGATGTGCTGTAGCAGTGAGTTGGAGTCAATGATCTCCAGAGGTCTGTTCCAGGACCTATCCAGACTGGCAGTCAACCTTTGATTCATTAGAAAAATACAATGTCAGTATGATGCCTGTTCCAAAAAAAAAAAAAAAAAAATTAAAAAAAAAAAGGTATTTTTGTCTTATTTTTGTCTTAGGTCAAATTCTTTTGTGATTAGAGCATATATCATATTATATTTGAAGTATTTACTGACAGACCAACTTCAGGAAGATTATCTGTACTTAATGATTAAGATAATGTGTAGCACAGGCATCTCATAAACAATTTCCCTTGAAACACCAAAGAGCAGAAGCCCTCTTCTTGCCATGTGTAACTGTGTTACTGCTTTCCCTATGTGGGCTGCTCAGTGTCAACACTGGTTTGAACAAGGAGCTGTAGATCTATGCTTTTTGCTTTGGGAGATCCTAACATCAATTGCTGATGTGTTAGCCAGAATTGCTATTGTACTGGGAGTGACAGCAGAAGTGATGGTAGCATCCAGTGGATGGTTAGAACACAGACAAGATGTGAGCTACTAAAATCTCAGACAAACAAGAATTTCAACCCATGTTAGCTTTTGTCTGGGGCTTCCTAACAGTAGTCATTGGCCACTTAAAAACATGGAACATAGCATTCTCCATTATGGACAGCTTTCATAATATATTTTGAGATGAGAATGTAAGATACTTGGATTAAACTTATGTGAAGAATCTATGGAGTTTACCACTTAGACTTAAATATACATATATATATATTTTATTAGAACTTGCTTTTATTAGGAAGGTACTACCTTGAAGGAATGAAAGAGGCAGGAAACCGATCTGTAGGATGATTGGTAGTATAAGATGGGACCAGATGGATATAAAAAATATAGAGAATGCAGTGCTGCTAAGTTGAAAATTCTCTGAAAATAGGATGAGATACTTTTATACCTCAATACATAAAATCAGTTGGGATGTTTTTCTTGAACTAGTGCCTAAGGAATATAAGTAAAAAGATACACTTAAGCAAAAAAGAATAAAAAAAATGCAGCTGAATTTTGATGCTGGCTGTTATTTCTTACTGCTGTCAGATGTAACTATACAAACTGCAACTACAGTGGTTATTCTTTTATGTTATGTGTGTATATGTGAATTCATAATAAATATGCTTTTTTGTAGGTAAATACAGTTTTATATTCTAGACATTTGTGAAGTTTGGAGAATATATGGATTAAAAAGGTTGCTAATAAATCATCATATGAACATAGAAGTAGAGGAAATTATCTATTTTGCAAAAGAGATTCTTAAACTGACCTCTACCACTGAAATAGTCATGTATCCTTTACAAATAATCTTGAGAAGTGAATTGCCATTAAACATCTTGCCATTTCCTTGTTTTTGAAGTAATTCATGTAGAACAAATTTTATCCACATTTAATTTGCAGGATTGGAGCTCTCAGAATGTAGTTAAGAATCAATGGGTTTTCAGTTTCAGATTCAAAGTAGTAACATACATTTTACTTTCTTGTTAAACATCTTTTCAAGAGTGAATATAGCTTCTTAAAGTTCAGTGAAATGTTAAATCAGCAATATTTGACATATTTCTCATGTTTCATCTTGAAACTGAGACTGGGCCACATGTTAGGTCAGAGACTTGTCTTCACAATGCAAGAGGTAGTAATTTTTATCAAATATGAAAGCTACCATGTGGGAAGCAGCACACTGTATTAGAAACTGATAGAAGTAGAAAAAGTTCTGTCCTAAGATATTCTAATTTGTGTGGGGTTCTTTTGTTTTGTTTTGTGGTTGTTTTTTTTTTTTGCTGTTGTTGTTGTTGGTTTTAATAATCATAAAAGAAACAAAATTTAATACTATGGAACTTCTAGGATAACTTTTTAGGATAAC
>VXAB01010910.1:160270-186433 GCA_013399175.1 Odontophorus gujanensis | reverse complement strand
TATTCTATCCTATCCTAACCTATTCTATTCTCATGCCTTTAAGGGCTCTTTTATCAGCCCTTTAATAGTCCTTTATGTTACATCATACTTTAGGGTCAGACTTAATTCACCCTGTACAGCATAACTACATGATATTCCTACCTATATAAAAATGATTAACACTAAGCATTAAAAAACACATTTTTTTAGGATTGAGCAAAACTGTGATAAATTAGGTAATAGCTACATGGTCATTAGACAACTGATATTAGAGCTAAACAAAACTCCCAGCAAGCCTAGTAATCCCAAACCTGAGGCCTCTGTTGTTAACTTAATACAGAGCCTCCTGCTTATTACTAACAGTCTGTTTACAAGCCTACAGGGCTACTTAATCTTTCAGTCATCTGTGACTCAAATACAAATTCAGTTCCAGTATAACAAGACTTTGAAGCAATGGTCCAGTTTCACTTCTGGTTCTTGAAACAGGACTGGCTCAGACAGCACTTGAGGTTCAGCTTGGGTTCCACCTTACAGAAACATTTCTATTTTTCTTTAAAAACACCATCAAAAACATTCCTTCTGGACATTAGCCAAGCATCTGGGGATTAATCTTGTTCACAGTCAATAAATCTTCCACAGCAGATGCTATACAGGGACTTGTCCCAGATCTGCCGTCTCTTTAATTTTCTTTCTCTCTCCCACTTTCTCCTATTTGCAGATAAACACATAAGAAGACTCAAGGCATTCACCTGCCCCAGGCTCCCAGATGTATACAGTTTCTATCTTCACTATGTACTTCTCTAGCTGAGGAGAAAGCCTTACTCTATGGAGAAAAAGATGTTGTCTTACTCCATAAAAAAGATTTTACAGCTTCTTTTACTTGTTTCAAAAATAGAATTGGAAAACTGATTAAATAGTGGTGAAGGTGTTGTTTCAGTGCCTGTGTTGGTGGGTTACACGTGGATGTGTCTCGTGTGTGTGTGCATGTGTGTGTAATAGGACACTTCCCTGAAAAGTTCTTCTGAGGTTGGCCTGAAATATTTCACCTAGAGATTTTCATCTTCTAACAAGGGTCTTACTTGCAGCAGAGATTAAAGGCTGTCTTCTAAAGAGGAACTTTTCCTTTAGAAAACTTGAATTGGCAATACTACTATGTCATAGCCAACACAGTTGTTTTCTATTGTCACACCTTGTGGCATGCTCACATTGAACTTTACTGGAAACAATGGCCTTAGCTGATAATAATTAGAGCTAAACTGAAGGAGGTTTGTAGAAATGGCATCCAGCATATTCTACTGTTCTGGGAATATGGGATTAACCATGCTGAGTCACAGCCTATACAGTGAGGCTTCAAAATCAACCCTTGTGTGCTTTTTTTCCTCCCTCAGCAATAACTTCAGTAATCTGAAGCAGATATATAAACCAGTATCCTGCTGGGGTCCACAAAGAGCTTGGAACAATAGCTCTGACCATCTCTTCCCACTCAGTTCTCTTTTCTATAATACTGTGGTAGTACAAATTAATGTTATCCCAAGATACTTAAATCTTAATATTTCTGACATGGAATTAACTATTTTGCACCAGGGAAGGCTGAGAATAAGGGCAGCAAAACTGCAGCTTCAATCCACCTACTATCTCTTAAATAAGTTCCAGTGACCTGGAAACCACTACCAACCATGCCAGAAGTTTGCCTGTTCCGTGATATTGCATGATGGCATAGACATTTGACTTTTCTTTCCAGAAACTGTAGGCATGGATTGGGATTTTGTATTACTGAAAGGAAAATGAGGTCTTATTTTTTGGCAAATACCGATAGCTATGTAGCTGTCCTATATCTGGAGAAGTGTAGAATAATTAGTTTTTCTTGGAAAAACTGAAGGTCGTAAGGACAAATGAAGATTCAAGCATGTTACAGAACACTGTATCTCATCTCACTCAGCAGGAATTTCAGTTGCTTCCTCCCATAGACATTCCCTGAATCAGCAAATGTACATCTAACTGGGAAGAGCTGCTGAGAAATGGAGCTTTTCATGTTTGAATGTTTTTGTATTTTTGCCTCAGGAAATTTGCTCAAACAATCCCTCGTCCTTTCTCTGTTCGGTACAATCCCTACACCCAGAGGATTGAAGTCTTGGACAATGCAAAGCAGCTGAAGAACTTAGCTGACACTATCAACAGTAAGGAACTATGGATCTGTTAGCTTGAATACCTCTAAGCTCAAATCAGAAATAGTAATCATAAAGCAGATTTCATCTGATTGCCTTTTGTGCACTGAGCTTGACCATGATCAAGCATCAGATATCTCTTTTATGTTTCAAAGATTTCTTTCTAATTATAGCCAAGCTTCAAAATAGAATTTCCACTTGGCTATAGTTAGATAAGTCTGAAATATCAATTTAAACTGGAGGTGTTAGGAAAATTCAGAGACCCTGTAATGGTTTCTGATCTGTGTCTCTAGCTGTTTTTAATAAAGAAGACAAGTTTGGCTTATTTACATATTCCTTTTTTTGTTTCTAGTTTTTGCATGATATGTTTTTTCCCTAACATTTGCTAGCCCACCAAGAATCAGCATTCCTGATCCTACAAGCCAACCTTGTATGACTGATGAAGGTGAAGGGCTGACTATGAAAACCATACCCCAGTATGACCCTCATAAATATGTCCAGTCCAGCACTTATTTGCTCTTTTTTTTTTTTCTTTTTCAGGGAATGAATATAAATGTGAATATAAATATATACAGGAATGTTAAAAATGAGCTAGCTGTAGGATTAATTACTCTGGTTATTTCCTTTACAGGTGAGATGGGGATCCTTTGCAATGCCCTCCAGAAGATCAGATGAAGATTTTCTATATCTCTTGCTAATCACTGGCTACGTAGAAGAAGATATGTGTGAAAATGGCAATCTTCACCTAGCTTCAGTTTATTATCTTCCTGTGTACTGCATGAATGCTTAAGTCATATATCTTAATTATCAATAGACAGTAGAGAAAGAAACCTTTACTGCTTTTGGCTTTCAGACACTAATCCATTTTTTCTCATTAAAGTGTGAAAATAATCTTAGTTCTTGGAATCTAGAGAAACCCTCCATATATATTGTATCAAAATTTATCAGAAGGAGGAGATCTCATCCCTGCAGACCTACGGTCTATTACAACCATGGGATTGCATTACCACACTTGGCCCAGTGACAGAACAGTAACGACTAACACAGTGCAGTCCATCTTCTTTTTTTCTCTCACAGTCATTCTCCCAGCAGTTCCTCAAATTTGTGCATGTTTTCCATTAAATGCTAAACTCTACATGCTTCAGAGGTTTGCACACTGCCTGGCCCTGTAGACCATGACTTCCTTTGTTGAAACTGTACCTCTTCTTTTACACATGAGCACCTCTATCCTGAAACATTTTTTTTTTCTTCAGAATTTCATGATGCCATTGATTAAAAGCACAGATACTAGTGGAAAAGACAGAAAGTATGCTGCAGCCTCATTAATGCAAATTTATTACCATGCAAAAATATACTGTATTTGCACAAGCACTGATCCTGAAATGGTTTATTCAAGCCAAGAATGTGGTACGCTGTGTTGCATCAATAGTGTGCAGAGTGGAGTTTGTCAGCAAGACGCTGACATTACCTTTCTAGAACGTGGAATCCATGCCTCACTACTGCACCCACAAAAAGGCCTTTTCAGAGAAGAGTTACCTAAAGGCACATCTGTGGGTTTTCTTTTCTTTTTTCGTTTTTTATATTTGGATTTGAGCTCACAAAGCCATTACTATAGGTAAGACAACATGTAAAGATTTTAATGGTGCATCAGTACATTATTAGCTCAAATTCAGAGCTGTAACGACTGTTATAATATTATGGAATACTGTGGATTCCGAGTTGAACCAGTGAGTTTACAAAAGAGGATAGTTCTTTCTATAGACTTACTCAGCTACTCTCTGTGGTAGGCTGAGGTAGGATGTTTTATTCAGAACTTATTTGCTCTTTTTTTTAACTTTCTGGATTCATAATCCAGATGGATATTGGTTCTCATCCTCAATATCAATACCTTCCTCCATCAGGAGGAGAAGTGATGCTTACAAACACAGATGAAAATATTAAGGCCTTTCAACTCCTAACTTCTTGTATCTGTGGCTGGAATCCCAACCAAAACAATCACAGAATCACAGAGTTTTGTGCATTAGAAGGGACCTCTGGAGATCATCTAGTCCTAACACCTGCTAAAGCACATTCCCTACAGTAGGTTCCACAGGAAAGTGTCCAGGCAGTTTTTGAATATCTCCAGGAAAAGATGCTTCACAACCTCTCTGGGCAGCTTGTTCCAATACTTGTTACTCTCACAGTAAAGAAGTTCTTTATCATGTTAATATGAATCTTCCTATGTTCCAGTTTGTGCCCATTGCCCCCTGTTTGGTCACTGGGCACTGCTGAAAAGATCCTGGCCACATTCACTTGATATTTATAAGCACTGGTTAGATCCCCCCTCAGTCTTCCCCATGCTGAACAAACCCAGGGCTCTCAGACTTTCCTCATAAGGAAGGTGCTCCTGGCCCCTCATCATCTCAGTCATCCTCCACTGGGCTCTCCTGAGAAGTTCCCTGTCTTCCTTGAACTGGGGAGCACAGAACTGGACACAGCATGCCAGATGAAGCTCAGCAGGGCAGATGACAGGGGGGAGGATCACCTCCCTCAGTCTGCCATCTATGCTCTTTGTAACTCACCCCAGGATGCCACTAACCTCCTGGGCCACAAGAGCACAGTATTGAATCATAGCCAACCTGCTGTCCACCAGGACACCCAGGTCCTTCTCTACAGAGCTCCTTTCCAGGAGGTCAGCCCCTCATCTGTACCAATGCATGAGATTATTCCTTCTCAGGCGCAGAACTCTCACTTGCCCTTGTTGAATCTCATCAGTCTTCTCTGCCCAACTTTCCAGCCTGTCCAGGACTTGCTCAATGGTAGTGCAACCTTCTGATGTGTTGACCACTAAGGTTTGTCTAGTCAGCAAAATTGCTGATGATGCATTTAATCCCTTCATTCAGGTCACTGATGAAGATGTTGAACAAGATAGGGCCCGGTAGCAATACCTAGAGAACACTGCTAGCTACAGGCCTCCAGCTAGACTCCATGTCACAGATCACAACCCTCTGTGCTCTGCCAGCCAGTCAGTTCTCAGTCCCACCGCTATCCACTCATCTATTCCACACTTCCAAAGCTTATCCATGAGGATGTTATGGGAGACACTGTTAAAAGTCTTGCTGATGTCAAGGTAGACAATATCCACTGCTCTCCCGTAATGTACTCAGCTGGTCATGGTGGTGCAGAAAGCTACCAGATTGGTCAAGTGTGATTTCCCCTTATTCTGCCCATGTTGACTGCTCATAATAATATTCTTCTGTTTGCTTGGAGATGACATACAGAATGAACTGCTCCATCACCTCCTAGAGGGGGGAGGTGAGGCTGACAAGCCTGTAGTTTCCTGAGTCCACCTTCTCATTCTTTTTGAAGACTGGAGTTAATTTCTCTTTCTACCAGTTCTCAGGCACCTCTATGATCTTTCATGATAGAAAGAGGTTTGGCAATCACTTCTGTCAGCTCCCTCAGCACTAAGTGATGCATCCCATTGGGGCCAATGGATCCAAGTGTGTCACTTTTACCTAAAAGATCTCTGACCAGACCCTCCTCAACCACCGGGAAGTCTTCCACTTCCCAGACTCTCACTTTTATCCTCAGGATCTGGGATTCCTGAGGGGAAGTCCTAGCAGTAATGACCAAAGCAAAAAAGATGTTCAGTATTCCACCTTCTTAGTGTTCTCTGTTTCCAGAGTACCCACCTCACTCAGCAGCAGGCCCACATTTTCCTTAGTCTTCCTTTTGCTTTTGACATACTTAAAGAAACCTTTTTTGTTGCTCTTGACCTCCCACATCAGATTTAATTTGAAGTGGGTCTTAGCTTTCTTTGTGTGATCCCTGCATGTCCAGACAATTCCTGACAAGTGGCTAGGTTCCTTTTCCAGATTGCATAAACTTTATTCTTCCATTTCATATTTTTTTCCATAAGCTCCTAGATAATCCATTTCTCCTGCCATCTTAGCCTGATTTCTTACTCTTAAGGATGCACTGATTTTGAGCTATGGGAGATGTAGGCTAGTTCTGTCCAAGTCTGAGTGCTTTCAAACTCATACATGGCATATTTCAAGACAGTTCCTAAATCATTATGCTTTTTAGGATTTCCTTCCTTTCCTCACTTAAGCTTTATTCTCCCTCTTTTGTTAAAGCACTTTTTGTTCTTCCTGGAGTATAGATTGACGGACAGCAAATGGATGAGAGGGTATTTCCAGCTTAATACAATGGTTGAATCACAGAGAGATAAGAATTTTGCTATTCAGAATGGTATTTCTGTACTTTATCCAGTTACTTTCACTTAAGGTGAATGCTCTCTTGGGCCAGCCTACATTGTATAATACCTCCCCCTAGCACTCTGATTGAAAGAGTGAGATCAACATTTGTAAATTAGAACTGAACAGAGCAAAGCAATCCAGAATAGTATTTTCAGTTTGAAAATACGTTGCATTATGATGCTAACATGATTAAAGAGTTATATTCTAGTTAGAAGATCCAAACACGGAGGGGACTTCGAAAGTCTGTAAGTCCTGTACCTACTGTGCTACTCTTGTGTTTATAGTTTGAAAATCAGTGGAGCTTCTGTGTGAGCATCACACTCTAGGAAAACAGAAAATACAACTGTTCCCATTATATTAACAATGAATAATAACATTAATCTAAGGATAAAAGCTGGAACCTTTTCTATAGAAATGTGCTTATGCAAAATGGTATCACTTTGGTGCTTTGAAGTAAGATTTTTTTATCTCTGCGTCTTTTATTTTTTTTCTTCTTCCTATATTATTCTTTTTCATGAAAATATCTATTTAGTTCTTTCAGTCCTGCTTGGCAAGTATTTTCAGTGTCAAAGTAACCCATATTTTAAGCTCTTAATAAAATAGAATCCCTAATGTAACTCCATTTCACAAAAAGACAATTTCATCTGAGGGGTGAAATCTTTTAAACTAACCCTCAGGCAGCTTTCTAAACTTCTCTGCTTTTGATCTCTGTTACATGTGACAGCAGTAGTAAATCTACAGTGATACTGAGAATCCAGGAGTTCTGGTTATCTTTTATGTGCAGGTAGAATAGTTAAAGAACACTGATGCCACAATTATGATTTTGTGTCCCTTAATGTAAGTACAAATGCACAATAGCTTCAGCCAAAGCTGCTCAGCAAGGTTCAGAGATGAGAAAAAGATAAATGCTCAACATTTTAAAAGTAGTGAAATTATACTGAAAATAGATTATACATGCAGAAAAAATAATGGCTTTAATGGGATTTAAATAGTACAAATTTAATTTCAAATTGCATTTGAAAGAGTATTTCTTAATGAACCACTTTTTATTTCCATGCTAAAGATAATTAAAATTGTGTGCCAAAACCCTTTTTGTTTTATTTCAAAGTTGTAACTCCTCCACACATTTTGATCAGATTTAAATATCCAAGTAAGGAGGAAAGACCATTTGAGGCAAGCTCCAATTAAAAAAAAAGGCTATCTTGGAGTGCTTGAGTTTCACTCATTCTGACAAGATTATGGACCTTTAAGGGAAACAGATTGAAAACAATTTCTTGGTGTATGTAATTACCTTGGAATATACAGCAACACATTGATTACTATACTTTTTCATACTGTCATGGTTTTATGATTGGTATTGGCATCTCACATCATAACACCATGTAGTGCATTGAGAATTACAGAGTTAATGCTCCAACTCTGTGGATCATCGATAGTTAAGGGTATACCTGTATCAGAAAGGACCGAGAACTACATTCCACAGATGACTTTGCTTTGTATTTTTATGTTTTTCAATTCAGAGGGAAAGATAAAACTGTTTGCATGTCACGAGATGCTCTCTTCCCTTTGGGGATTGACCCAGCAGCGGGTGCTCACTAGCCGTCTCGCCCTCAGGCCTTCAGTTTATCAGACACTCTCTCTTGCTCATTTTATTTGATTTATTAGCTTTAATTCCAATTATATTGTATTACATTGTGTTAATTTGCTTTCCGATATCTTATTTAGTAAATTAGCTTTCCTCCTCAGATCGTTGCCACTCTTTTGTTTCTAGGCTCATCTTCATTTTTCCCTTTTCCTTTTCCCCCTTCCCCTTTCCAAGGGTGTGGGTCCATGGGTCCCCCGCACCAATCGTCACAGAACCGGGCTGAACCAGCTTGTAAACCATTAAATACAAACACGTACTCCGTATATCTTTGTATGCTACTCTGATTAACCTATCCCTAGATCATCTTCTAAGTAAGTGACACTCTCTTCTATCCCACCATGCCCATCTTCAAGCTCTGTTTCAAGTGACCAAAGAAGCCCTCTCATGAGGTCCTTTTTCTTTCCAGTGACTTTAAACACTAACACTGATAGTGATAGAAGAAGGACTTATCAACACAAGTTACATGGGTATGTAGTCTCCACTGGGCTTCTTCAGATGCTGGCTGACAGTATCCTTTCAATGGGGTGTTTTATTCCTTAAAGGAAGTGGAAATTCTTGAAGAGTGCACTGGAGTGCATTCTTTTAAATCCTGTATCTTTACTCTTTCATACTACGCTGACAATTGGCAAATAAGAATTTTAATGTTAAAAATTAAACCATTTAAATTAATCTAAATAAAACAAATATTGATGCTACACACCCTTCATATGGGTAGCACTGAATCCATACATGGTGGAGAAATTCGCAGTGGGAACAGACGAAAAATGGGCAGGTTATCTGTGGTGATCAGCCGTGGCTTCTACCCAGGATCTGCGCAAGAGAGAGTTACCCTGTTTCTCAGGTAAAAGACCAACATCCTGTAAGAAGAAACTGCCTGTTCCTATAAGAAGGGATAACACATTGTCCTTCTGTCCTCACATAGCTCTTTAAACTCTAGTATTCAGCCTAAAAGCCCTCCTCCTATACCCCTAGAGGTCCTACAACGCGCTGAAAACAAAATTCTGGGAAAGGGATGTCCTGTCAAAGCTGACTTAAACTATGACACAATTCGTGGATCCTTTCATGGCCTGCCCCAAGCATGGATTCTAAGCAGCACTAAAGTGTCCACTAGCTGGGAAAGGACACATTACCAACTAGAGAGGTAAGGCACTCTGTACTGGATCTACCATGGGCTGCAAAGCTTCACTGCAAGCTTTGTATTGCTTTAATGGGTAGCTCATGACTCCAGTCTGGCTCTATTGAGAAATCTCCGTCTCTATGCAACACCATTCTGCTTTGTGTTGTACAAGCACATAGAGATGGGAATCTATCTGACACAAGAACGTAGAGTCAGACGTAAGAGTCAGCTGCTTTTGCCCTACTAGTACTTATGACTAGTGTCTTCAACATGCATTTCAGGTCCTCAGGGTCTCATCTACAGAACAAGGATTCAGGTGTAGATAGGCTGGAGTAGGAAATCTCACATCATCTATTTTGTTTGTACCATGCCTGCAACTTGGATGTGCGGTTATATGCCCCCATTCTACTTGGAGAAGCTCACTGTGGGGTCAGTCAGATTCATCTTGTCTTATTCACCTGCACACAGCCTTGCCATCATTGCTATGGGAACATGAGAGTGGGGAGAGCACTATTCCTCCTCAAAGCCTGCTCCCTGCCCCCACCTTCTCTTGCAATTCAGTTTACAGGCTGAGTTAATCCTGGCGCTTGCTTGGTCTTTATACGGGCCGCTTATGTTCCCTGAGATACGACTTAAGCCAGGGGTGGGGTGGGTCAGTGCAGGGGGTCCTGTGCAGACCACAGAGAGAATGCCCGAGCCCTGAGCCCGGCTGGGTTCAGCACCTCGGATAGCGATTAGCCTGGCCCTGCCCACGGGCTGGGCACTGTCGAAGGGTCAGAGCTTTGCAGTCTGCCGCTCACCCCGTCTGTCGAGTCCGGATTGCACAAGGCCAGGATAGACTTGTGTTCTTCAAGGTCAGTGAGCCTTACCTTCTGGGAATGGTGATCCGAACATCCTCTTTAGGTTTGTATGTCTTAACCAGGCAACAGCTGAAGGATTTGAGAACTTCCCAGTTCTCTGTTTTGGGTCAAGGAGAAAAGAAGGGTGGATATGGTCTCTTGGGGTCAAAATCTTGTTGCAGCATGTTTATACATCCTATTCAGGGAGGAACCAAAGATCAATTTGTCACTAGGGTGTGAGACCCAGCTGGAGTCATCTAAGGAACACATGGCTCCATCTGCAAAGGACAGATAGAACAAAGGCCTTCCTTTTGGGGTTCCAAGACAACTTTCACAGGGGTTTTAGCGTGTTGTAACTTAGGGTAGGAAGAAATAGGTGCTCAGATCCAGAAACATATTTACAAACTTCAAGGGATGTCATGCTATGTAGGAGCAGAACTGTGCTTTCCTAACATCTGTGAGAAGGAAGTTACCCTGGGATTTTAAAGAGTTTATTTTACTGGGGGCAAAATCCTGGCAGAAATAAGTTGTAACACAGAAACTTAATCTGGAGGCAGTGCTCAGTCTTTACAGAGCTGGAGCAGAACAGATCAGAGACTGTAAACAGGAAAAGCTCAAATTCAGGCAATGAGCTTTGTCTAGCTCAGATCACCCTGGCTACCCCACAATTGTGTCAGTGCCAAGGGGATATCACTTGGATTTGGATAGCAAGTGGGAGACGAGACTGTTGATGCCCTGGGAGGATGATAGTCCAGACTGGGAGATGTAAATGGTACTCATGCTAATTTCCTATCCACAAAGGAGCACTTCTCCAGGGGTGACTGGCTTGTAGACACCTTCAAACAGAGTGGGTGGGCCCCACTTTGAAGTTATGCAGTGGAGGGGAGGTATCTTGGGTTGTTGCGCATGTCCTACGTAGGTGGTTTCCCTTGATGTGTCTGGCATGGTCGACATACGTGACCCTATATCTAACCCACCTTCCACATAGGTTCACTGCATCTCCATCACAATCCCTAACCATTGCTCTGGAAGAAACACAACCTCAGGCAGCTTCCACTGGACATCTCACAGCTGCCATCCACTCCCCTGGTTACCAATGAAAACTTACTTTGGAGTGACCTCAGGCCAAATGCAAGAGGTCAGTAAGGGGAAGATGTGCAGCACAGAGTCCCTGAACAGGCAGGGTAGTCTTGACTACAGCAAGGAGGATGACAGAGCCACTCTCATATTGACCTTCACCCTCTACAATGTGAAGAAGACTGAGCTCTCTAAGACAACTAGAGTCTTTGAGGTACAGACCCCAATTTTGACCTGTCATTCCCTGCCTCCACTGACCCACCTCTACTGTCCCTATTGCCTTCTCCTCTCCCATGCTGCATCTCCCTCTCTCACCTTTCTCTCTCTCCCTGTCTGTGCTCTTGGCCTATTCCTTCATCTGTCTTACTCCTTCCTTCTTACTCCTGTTGTGCTACAGCTGCTCAGAGATCTCCCGAGATGGAGAAGGAAAATTTTCTGAATGGAGGAAGCAGCTATTCAGTTATTTAGAAAAATCATAATTTTATGCAAGCGCAGATACTGGTTTATTGCTTCTTTGTAGCAATTGTTATCAACTATGACTGAAAAACTGGGCAACAATACTTAGATGTGGGGATGTTAGGAGTCGAAGATTTTTTCTGCATATTCCACAGTAAAAATAAAGAATACAAGAGCTGTAAACCACAGAGGCATTACGTATTCTAAGAGCATGAAGCATCCCTACCAAGAGCTCACTCTCATCTGAGAAAATGAATAACTCAAAGCATTGTGTTTGTTACTTATTTTTAATTATTTGCAATTATTGACTGATTATGGTGCTATTACACATCAATAGATCTGCTTCCATTCTGCTGGGCTCTTGAGAGTTACACTCATTTGTTATTTCTGACAGATAAAATGCTGCAGTTAACAGTATCTCATCTTTCATCTCCATCTCCTTCTACCTAGTTACACAGTGCTTACTCTAGCATTGCCTGTATCTTCCTTATAAATAGGGCATTACAGGGCTTCATTGCTTAACATGTACTTCTTGCTAAGATCTTTTAATCACCTTTTCAAGACATTACAGAACTGCCTCTAGATTGGCTTTTCAGTTTCTGGAAAAACTACCTCATATTAACATCTAGCTCTTGCAGACATTTGAAACTCAGATCCATCACTTTGAAACCAGGAAAATCAAAAAGCTCAAGAACTGCGCTGATGATCTTGACATTTTTGTTGAATGTGAAGTTCATAGTGCTGATGTTAATCGCCTTATCACCTCCTTAAGAAGAGTAGCAGAGGATGTGAAAACTGGCAAAGAAGACAAAGGTAAGAACCATACGTGTATGCTAGTTCTGTTTTATTTCTACTTGGAGTAGGATTTTGTTGGTGGTGTTTCTTTTTCTATGTTTATTTTTTTAATTATCTTCAGCTGGAAAGCAGATTTTTTCCCCATGTGTGGCACTTTAACTGGGATCATTCCCACTGGTATGAAAAGGGAAGCATTTTGACATTGTCAGTGGAACAGAGATGAGAAGACTGTTCCAACAAGAGGGAAATGAAAAGAAAGAGCAGCAAAAGAAGAAGCTTGGGAGAAACTAGAAACTCTTCAATGATAGCAAACCTGTGGATTGAGAGCTGAGAGAATGGCCAAGATCTGGCTGCTAAGAGGCTCTACAGAGTGAACACAGACACTTGCTGGCAATGCAATAATATGGCAGTCTGAATGTTTCATTTGCTTACAGTATACGGTGTTAGTTTTGTTAAAATAATCTGTAGTTGTCTGTTTACAGTGCCCTGGCAGCTGCCATTTACTCCAATTGGACTCTCAGGAATTTGATTGCACCTCCACTGAAAAGAACTAAATGTAACCAGCTGGAAAAAGCATCTAGAGTGTAAGACAGAGATAGGATCACTAGAAAGCCTTCAGGTTGTGTTCTGACTGGTAGAAGCAGGAGGTGAGCGTCTTGTAAAGTGCTGCAAGTGACTACTCTGCTGTCAGCCAGTTTAATTTCCATAGGATGGAAAGTGAACTTGCCAGAATTAGACTGCTCTTTGTCCTGTTTACAGGCAGAAAGGGAGTAGATGGGTACAGGAAATTATTAGAGACTTCTCACATAATCCTGGGGAGGACAGAAGTACCCTTGGTAGATGATAGAACTGGATCGACTCATGTTTCTCTGAATATGAAATTGCCTTCAGGTTTCCTATACTTGCCTAAGCCAGGCAGGTATAAACTCCCCTCAGGGACTTTTTAGCTAATCCAGTCCTGTTTGAATACCGTTGGGTGTTTCTTGAAATTCACCTTCAGGCTAGTGATGAGAGGCAGTCCATGACAAGATGTCACTGGGGACTGCAGAAATAACAGAAGAATATCACTGTCATCAGGGCAAGTGGAGAGCAGAGTTGGCTTTGGAGATGGAGTATTTCTTTAGGATTTCCTTGGAAGTTTAGAAACTTGTGCTCAGAAGAAATTGTATGTTTCAGATGCACTGGAGCTAGGATCTTTGTTTAACATGGTCTGATAAAAGATTCAGAAAACAAAAAAAGGGGGTGAAGTAAGACATCTGTTACACTTGTATTTCTTTGTTCTTATTGCAGTATTGGCTATAATTGGATGAAAGAACTGGAATTTCCCAAAATTGGTTGCTTTTCTAGCCTTATACTTCAGTAAAAATGTTATTAGATGGAATTTCACAGGGCTAAGGCTAGATTTGCCATTTGGTACATAGATGCCTGGTCTCCTCTTGTCAAGTATTAGATTCAAGTGACTCCTAAAGGTCCTTCCCTAAGCTGTAATGACAGAGTCTGACTTCAGCATCAGTCTAGTCTCCAAAAGCATCATTATATTTGTCTTTCTTCTGTGGTTTTAAAATTAATTAATTATAAATGCTAGGATTTAAATTAAAATTAGTACCGTAGAGATATTCTTCTAGTCAGCAGAGAAGTTCCTCACATCAAGGGAAGGAAACTGTTGGAAACTGAGCAAGTGCTTGATTAATTTTCCTGGGGAATAAATAAATAAAAAGAGATAGAAAAAAGACAAGATTCTTGGCTTGTTTTGTTTCTAGAAAGTTCATATTTTCCTCTTGAATTGCTGTTTTCACTTTTAACAGTACAAAAGTTTAAGAACACTTTTTAGACAAGATAAAAATATTTTTTGAAATCCAAAATGTAGAACAAAATTTGTTGTACTGTTTCAAACTGAACATCTCATTTGTCTAAGATGAAATATTTTTGCCTCTAAAGCTTGTTTCTTCTAATTAAAACTGATGATTTATCCTTAAAGTTCATTTCAGTCCATTTTTTGTCCAGTCTGGCAGCTTGGTCAGCTAACTGAAACTCGATTACCAACATATGGAGATAGATAGATATGAATATTTATATATTCAATGATGAAAATAAAATTTGTAATCATCCACAGAGCTTCTGCTTTCTATGTGTCTTCTAAATTATTTGATCCTATTTCATTTAATTCTTACTACTTTCTCTACAGTGCCCTGGTTCCCCACGAAAATACAAGATCTAGACAAATGTCACCTTCTGATCACCACATACGAGCCCAGTTTTGACCATGGTCACCCTGTAAGTTTGAGGTCATGGTTGGTTGATTGGTTTGTTTTTCAAAACGGAACCTTCTATAAGCTTTTTTTTTTTTTTTAATATTTTTATTTTATTTTATTTTATTTTATTTTATTTTATGAGAACTTCAGGAACAAAGGAATAATCTGGAAAAAAAAGCAAAGAAAAGCCAGATAAAGGCTGATATTCAGTGAAGTTAGGGACTGCAGAATGAATAAGTTAATGAGAAAAGCTCGTAAGCCTTGATTCACGAAAGTAAACATGATTAAAATCAGATGCATTATGAGGTCATTTCAATTTAATATAGCCTTTAGCTTATGTTTTCATTTCATTGATTATTTAAAATAAAAATCTCTAGTTTATTATTTCATCCCTATTTTCTTTGAAGTATACCCATTTCTTAATAGCTGGTCCATCTAGTCTTCGATTTTCTCAGCCTTCCACATTTTGTATTTCCTATGTTTTGACTTTTCAAACACTTTAGGTCTGCATTTTTAAATTTGCATATGCCAGGAATCTCATTCAAGTGCAGATGTACAGTGGACAATATTGAGGACAAGCAGCAAAGAGCTAGTCACAAATAAATACCAGATCATCAGATTCCCACAGAGAGAAGCATGATACTTAAACTTGAATAAATTGTCTAGACAACAAATAAATCACTTATATGGCAATGCAGATTCATGGACATAATACTGGAACTAAGGTTTAAATGTGACTGAAGAGTCTCAAAATGTCTAGTGATTTCCACTGAAATAAGCATCTAAAATTTAAATTTGAAGCAAGTTTCAAAAACTATAATTCTTTTTTACATTTAACTTCTCCAGAGTTTTCTGGAGCTAGAATTTTTGTGGTATTTTTCTGTCCGCAAAATATTGTCAGAATGGTTGTGATGTGCTTTCCTTTGTATTCAGGCAGTAGATATTTGTTACGAGTGGACTACAAATAGGGCTTCACTCATAACAGTTTCACGTATGTACTCAGCCCTGTAATATCTCTGTGGGTGCCAGGCTTTGCTGCACCAGGTTCAGTGCTTGAGGTATGTGGGATAAAAGTGGGAGCCGTGATGGCTGAAGGACAAACAGATTCCAGCATTTCCTTTTTTTTTTTTAACCCTGGTTTTCTAGTGGTATATTTTTCTTCCCCAACATAAGGAATCAGTAGAGCTTCTTGCTGTTTTAAAACTTGCTGAGTGTTTTTTGTATCTGTGATTTCTGTTTTGTTCTGGGGATTTTCTCACCATACCAGAATTTGTGGAGAGATGATGCAGGCTCTCAGCATGCCCCTTGGTAGCCTTGTCCAGCAAGTAGGTGGGATAACTGAAAACTGGGGCAGATCCTGTGCTGATTTCTCATGTAAGAAACAAGAGAAGGAATTCTGCAGACATCTCCCTGCTGCTTGCAGTGTTACTGTGCCAAGTGAACAGGAGCTGGAGAGTATCAGAACTCCACTTAAAACACCACTTTTGAAAAGAACAAAGGACAACTTAGAAGTCGGACTCGATGATCCTTATAGGTTCCTTCCAACTAGAAATATTCTATGATTTTATGATTCTAATATCTAGAAAATATAGAGTAGGAAGAGAGAAAATGCAATGTAGACTTCTACTCCAGTGATGATAATTTTAAGACAAAGTACTGGGAAAAAGCGCAAATGGTTTTCCAGATTTAGCATAGTGAGGTATGAACTGTGTACAGATGGATAAGGGGGATCTGAAGGCCCACTCCCTGACTGTACATCTCTGAGTGGAAAAAATATAAAAACAAAACAAAACAAAACAAAATCAGGTCTATCTTCTATTTTTGATAGTGATTTATTAAACTAGATATCTCTAGGAGATCTTCAGATCATCCTTAACAAGGACATCAGCATGAAGTTAGATTCAAGGTGATCCATGTGCATCCCATCGGATATTCTATGACTCTGTCTTTCATTCTTCCCTGCATCTTTCTGATAGAAACATTCCAAGTATTTTCATTTGTTTTTTCTTAGCTGACTCTGAGGGTTTTTTTTCTCATGAGACTAATGAATACATATTAGAGATTATTTGAATAGGACTAAGTTCCACCCCTATTTTGCTAAATAGAAGGTGTGAGTAGTGAATAGAGTGAGTGAAAGCATAAGCAGTGTAGAGTTACTGAAGTACTGAGTGGGGATAAATCGATGCTGCAGAATGCCTAAACTTGAAGCAAGTTAGTTCAGGCACTGGAAACCATTTTTCTGTTGCAGGAAGGAGCACAAATCAGCCTTACTGTGCTACTGAGCATGGCTCAATATGGGCAGGTTGGAGGAAAGTATCAAAATGTGATAATACTGTGTACAGTTGGCTCAGTAGAAATTTTGCGTACACATTTACTACTGAATAGATAGCTTAGGCTATCCATCTCAACAGGTACACTTAGTCATTTACTGTCTTCTTAAGAGCTGAAAAAGGAAACACGACACAATGACATCAGTTGCTGGGGCACTCTGACACTGATTATAAACTGTTATGCTTCCTTGGGTAAATTTGTGCTGCAGAGACAAAAATGAAAGGTCCTAACAACAAGAAGAGCCTGGTCCAATGGCTTTATGTGTGCTTTACAAGGACATACTACAGCTACTGACAAACAAAGGTGGCATCTGATAACAGAATGATAACAGAAATCCATAACACATGACAAAATATAAACTTGCTCTTGAGAACCAGTTCTTTCCTTAGATTCATGCCCACAGTACTGATCAACTGTAGTATTACTGCTATTAGTGCTACACTGAAAATTCTGTGAATAAACCTAAGGGAGAAAATTGGCTTGAAGAAGGCAAAATGGTTCCAGAAAGTTCTGATATTTGAGAGTAATAAATATTTGTACAGTGATGCTGATTGACTCCACTTTATGAGTTATATTAGTAACATTGTGCCAGATTTCAGATATTATTCCTGTTATGAATGATGTAAAATTCAAAGGAACTTGATTCCACATGTTTATTCATATTTAATAGCTGGAGAACACTGCTTGAAGCTAGACTTCTAGTAAATACTGAGGAGGAAAAAGAAGAAAATTTCCAAATTTAATAAGTAAACTGTGCTTTTCAACAGACATCTCTGAATGTATCTTTATTATAACATGGCAATAAATGATCATGAGGAGATTCAGCTGAGTGCACATATTTTTCACTATTAAGTGGTCATTTCAATGATTTCTAGACAGTGAAGAATCCTTCTTTTCCCACTGTTCAGATGTAGTGTACTTTATCTGGCAAGATGATACCAGGCTTAGTACCATTGTGTTGATCACTCTTCAATGCTGAAGCTTTAGTGCTTAGCATAGGAGTGCAATGACTTAGAGATTCAATTTCCTTCCAGCGGAAGAGACAAGCCACCTATAATTCAATCATATTTTTAGGGTGATTTTCATTTAAATTTGACTGTAAGTTTAATGGTCTGTGATGTAGTGAACAACTCCAAAACTTTTCCACCAAGCCATGTTACTTTCTTTTCTGGTATGAAGCCCAAAATTTTCAGCAGAATGTCATGGATGTTACTGACTGCAGACTTCGGCTTGCCTTGTTCAAAAGGATCAGGATTCATTGCCTCAGAGAAAACAACTTACATGTGGTTTAGTTATTTTGAATGCTCATGCCAGAGAATTTATTCATGCTCTGAAATATCTCTTAATGTAAAGCTTTTTTTTTTTTTTTTTTTTTCTTCAAATTATGTTCTAACCCAGGGATACACTGACCTGGAGTACAGGAAACGGAGGGCATACTTTGCTGACCTTGCCTATAATTACAGAGTGTAAGTATGAGACTGCTGAAGAAATGCTTATTTTTCACTGTGTACTTCCAGATATCGTAATGTGGAAGAAATACCAGAGACTTAATATTTTGTCAATGTATCTATGAGGCCATCTGACAGAAAACAGAATCTAGAAACAGAACCTTTACCTTCAACTAAAATAGACTTTTCTCACAGTACAGCAAATATATCTTAAGATAAATTAATGAGGTCGAATTTCCATCTCACTGACTCTTATCAGAGGTAATTCCTTCATATGGGTCTTTCTTTTCAACTTTGTGGCTTCTTTTAGCACGAGTTCCTAATCTGAAGTTGATCCTTCTCAGGAAACCATGAGGAACAATGTTTATGACATTCTTTGGCAAGTTTTTAGAATGTATTTTTGACAAAGAAAAGAAGAATTACTATTTTTATTATTTGTTTGTCAAAGCGTCTATGCCCATGGAGATTAATATTCCCAACTAAATTTTGCCTAGTTGGAGCAATGCTATCAAGTCTACGGACAGAAAAGCCTAGAAAAGTCTCATGTCTCATGTGTATGAATGAAAATGTTCCTGTATGTCTGTCCTTCTCCCTAAAAAATCATTAGAATCACATTGCTGTCTGGTGGAGATAACTAGATGATTAAAACAGGTTGTGGATGATCAGTCTCACGGAGTCCAAGAAAAGGTAAAATCTCCCAAGTAAGAATATCTGAAGAGAATTCTATTTGACAATAGTTTTCTCACTGCCACTACGTTATGGATAGTCCATCATGAAACAGCAAAAGTACAGACTCAGCTGACTCAGAGCTATTGCAAAAGTGATAGTGAGGAAGAGTAGACCGCCCATCAGAGAAATCAGTAGTATGCACCTGGGCAACTCTGTGCTGATGTGTTTGATAATGATATTGTGTTGTTCATGTCCTTCAGAGATAGATCATCCAGACACACAATGTATGATGGTTGCTAGATTGAATTCAGCAGAGGTAATTATTCCTGAATGCCTCTCTTTTCTTCTGCCAAGCATAATCTGTCTTTCTTTCTAAAATCATATCTCCCTGTTTTCTCCCCAGATTTAACAGAGGAGAAAATACACACATTAGAATCTACCTAGACTAATAAGAGATTAATTATAAACTATTTGCTGTTTCTATATTCATTACAGCAAATGTTCATTGTACAGGTGAAGAAAGAAATTCTTGAAGTTTAATTTGAATCTTGCTTTAGAAACATGCATTACTTCCTCTCTTCTTTACAGTGGGGACCCTTTGCCTCATATTGAGTACACAGCGCAGGAGACTGCAACTTGGTGAGTTTGTCAGTTATACTCTGACTCCTGGACCATTCCATTATAGTACCAGGAAGGACTGGCAATATGAAGCAGTTATTCTGAAATCATGTTTGTCCACCTCAAATTTTACTTCATAGTTAAGTATTTATTTTTGGTCACTTGTTTTACAGAAAGCCATTCTCAGATCTGAAACTAACTATTCACTTTCTAGAGCAAAAAGCATTGTCCTGACCATCTCCCTGCAAGACTGTTACATCAAGATATTAGCAGCCAAAAGCACCTGGAGTCTATAGTAGAATATCTTCAACCTGGAAAAGGTGCCACATGTGCACATAAAAGTCTTTGTTCAGTTTGCAATTTAAACGAAAAGATGGCCCAAAAGTGAGGATAAGGAAGAATGCTGGGGAACTAAAGAAGTGAGAGTATAAGTCATTTGTCCAAATTACATAGGAATTTTATTTCAATGTCAGGTATTAAATACATATACTAGATGTCTCATTCCAGGACCTCAACCAAAGGACCATCCCATTTTTACAGTGATTATTTTATTTTAAATAATAATTACCATGCTGCAGAAAGCTAGAAGGGTGTTGCCCATAATCACATAGAGAACTTGAATCTAACTCAGAAAGGTAGTCATATTTTTATCAAGCTCTAATAGATTTTTATAAATTCTTTCAGTTGTCAAAGATTGATGGCCAGTGTCATGCTCATGATTGCTACTACTAGCCAGCAATCTTGGCACAGTATGTTGTGTGGGAAACTCACATTTAAGAAAATTTAATTTTGTGTTCTTTCCTTTTTTTCTCTCACTCTTTTTTTTTTTTNTTTTTTTTTTTCTTTTTTTTTTGCCAAATTCTGTCATTCCAGTTTTTCTCCACCTGGAATTAGTTCTGCTGTGGTAACAGAACAGACCTTTACAGCAGCATCCGCCCATTTCCCCAAAAAGAAAGCCCCAGCAATCCAGGCTGTTCTGTCTTGTGAAACTGCTTCCAAAATTAGACCTCCCAATGGTTATCACAACTCCCCAGGGCTGTGACCTGAGGTCAGGTAACAATGGAACAACAGAATATAATTGAGAACAGTGCAATCAAATGGGAAATTTGTAACACAGACTGAATTCCCTTGGTGTTCACTCTGAAGAGTTGTTGGATGCCTTCAGTTTGTAGCAACATGGTTATAAAAATGAAAACTAATCAAGTGCAGAAATATGACTTTCAGAAAACAGAGAGTTTCTGTTTTTAAGCAGCAGGCTGTTAAAGGACCTGAAACTGAGTAATCATACAAGATTTCTTGTGGGCAAAAGATATGACAAGAAAAAGGGAAAATCTAGGACAAAATTATGGGTATGCACCTGTCACATCTTAATAAAAAAATCTAAATAGTATTGCTATTTATCTAAATCAGTAAGGAAATTTATATAAATCATGGATATTGTCTTTCTCTTCCCATCTGTGGACTGGATGACCTTTAAGTAGCAGACTAATCGTCCTTTGTGGAGACAGTTTATGCAGAAAACAATGTGATTATTTTAGAAATTGAAAGGACTGAGTATAGTAATTTATTAATTCTACTTCGATTTTCTGAAAGATGATCCGAGATCTAGGTTCCTTTACAGACTAGCACTTCCAGGTGTTGGGGCATCACATCTGTTTGAGACACTACATTAGGGCAAACTACACTGCTCTCTGGAAGTGCCTGCTACTCTCTTTTGACTTTTGAGGGAAAATAGATGATTGCCTCAATGGTTCTTAGAACGGATGCTTGACTTAGGATAATTCTTCTCTCTGAAGCTCTGTGTTTCTGTGGTAGTCAATATTTGGACAAACAGTAGAGTGATACTTTGTTAAAAGGGACCATATGTGCAACAGTGTAAACAGTTCTGCCCTCTCTAAACTCCAGTCCACAGTAGAACTGTGTTGTAGTTCAGATGCTGTGCAACGCCCCTGAAGTCAGTAGTAGTCTAGGGGGAATAAGCCAAGGCAACATTTGAACTCTAGTTATCCTCATTTTTTCCTAATTCTTCCATGGCCCAGTCTCCTGCAGCTTTTGCAATAGCGACAGCAGCCACTGTTTCCCTCTGTTCTTTTGTTTTTATTCCTCCTAAGTTTTGTGATATATTTTTTTTCTCCTTCCCCCTTCATTCTGATTCATTACTCTCACATCGTGTAAGACATCCCGACAAATGGACAGATACATTACAGAGACTGCCTATCACCTCCATAGCATCAATAACATTAATAATAATAATAATACAAAAAACAACGAATCCATAGCCATTATTTCCGAGAATGATCTCAATTTTCATAATAATTTGAAAATGTAACTGTTTCTGTTGCTACTTGTTAGTTTTGTATTAGTTTTTTAGACTGTCACATATGCTTGGGGATTATGCATCTTTAGATCTGTCAGTAGAGCAGAGAAGTACTGCTTTAATGTGGTGAGAAACATTACACAGCTCCTGCTTTTCAGGAGAGAAGTCTACAGGAAGCTGAGCAGCCTCTACCCTACTCATGCCTGTATGCAATACCTGGATGCCTTCCAGCAGCTGGAGAAGTACTGTGGCTACCAAGAGGACAACATACCTCAACTTCAGGATGTGTCCAGATTTCTAAAAGGCTAGTCTTTTTGAATGATGATTTGTTCTTTGGTTTCCTGAATATTGGGTGGTGGCTGCAAAGTTGCATGGAAGAGAAGGATCTGAGGTTGTTAGTTGACTGCCACCTGAACATGAGCCAGCAGTGTGCCCAGGTAGCCAAGAAAACCAGAGGCATTCTGGTTTGTGTCAGAAATACTGTAGTCAGTAGGATGAGTGAGACGATCATCCTTCTGTACTGAGTATTGGTGAGGACACACCTTAAGAACTTTGATCAGTTTTGGGTCCCTTGCTGCAAGACACTGAAGCCCTAGAGTAGGTCCAGAGAAAGGCAAAGGAACTGTATAGAGTCTGGAGCACAAGCCTTATGAGAAGCAGCTGAGATTGTTCAGCCTGGGGAAGAGAAGTCTCAGGGGGGACCTTATCACTCACTACAATGACCTGAAAGGAGGTTGTGGTGAGGTGGGAATCAGCCTCTTCTGCCAAGTAACAATGATACGAAAGAGGGAATAGCCTTAAGTTGCACCAAAGGAGGTTCAGGTTGGATATTAGGATCTATTTCTTCTCAGAGTGGTGCTGCACTGGTATAGGCTGCTTAGGGTGGTGGTGGAGTCACCATATTTGGAGGTTTCCCAGAAAATTGTAAATGTGGCATTTTAGGGACATGGTTAGTGAGCAGGGTGCTGATGCATTGATGGTTGGACTTGATCTTAAAAGAAAGAATGCCTGCGATACTATTATTAAGCCACAGGATTAATATGATATCTTGATCAATCAGCTGTATCAGTCAGCTGATTTACCTCTGCTATCAAAATTAACTAAAGAAAGGCTGTCTTTGAAACCTCCTTGTTTATCCTGAGTGACAAGAAGATGTGCCAGAGTAGAGGACAGCTGCTCACTATGCCAAAACAAATAAATAAAAACTTCAGCTTAACTTTATATAAATTCAGTTTAGATCTAGTGTTCAAGAAATAAAATGACCTGCTCCAAGTATCAGTAAGAGATTCTAGTAAACTTAATTCAGCTTTCTGTGCCTGAATAGGTTTCCAAGACACTGCCAATTTTAGTAAAGTTAGTCTATCTGATGATAAATATTTTATTACACCTTTAGTGTAAAAGAGAGGAGCGTTGGCTTATGAATTGCATCTCTCATGTACATGCCAGCACCATCATATCCAGCTGCAGTAATTTTCACATGTACTATGTATTTTCTTCTGTATATTCTCCTCTATATTATTCCCCTATTTATTATTCCTCTACTCTATATCTGTTTTTTTCCTTGGGCTTATAAATATTTTTCTCATGAAGTAGTTTATCTCTTTTTGTTTCATTTTCACAGCAGTTGACAGCAGAGAGCTCCAGAAATCATGTGATACTGATCTGACTGCGACAGATATTCAATACTCTGTAATGGAATCAGTTGAATACAAAGCAGGATAGTTTAGGACAACTTAAGAATGTCCTATCATAGTACTATTTCTCTTGCTCATGTTGTTGACAGGATTTGATTGCATAGAGTCTGGAGCTGTTCAGTTCTTTTGTAGGCTCTTGTTCTAAACTTTCTCCATGCTTTGCAAACTTTGCTAGCAATAAAAAAATAAAATACTGTAAAAATAGTCATTCTCAAAATTCTTCTAGTAAAATTTGAGATAATATTCTCAGAGAGTTTAAGCTTAACTACTTCAAACAGATCATAACTAGTGTAAGCTAACTGTCCACATTATTTATCTGTCTGGGAATGAGAATCAGGCATATCAGAGGCATTTTATTCCATACTGGTATGGCTGTCCAAGGAAAATGGAAAGAATGGCTCTCTGGAGTGCTGCTCCTACCCTCCTTAAACTGTAGATAAAATCTACCGATTAGCTTTGAGACTTTATGATTCAAGCACAGACAGATCAGAGTTGGTACAGTGTATTATGTTTACATATAAAGACATTTAAGAGTCAGTAAAATATGCTGGACCTATGGAGGCTCTGAACTGATATGCTCCTTAACTTCAATGATTATCTGTAATATAATCGTTTCACTACACAGAATATTTTTAGGATAGCATTAAGGTTGACATTATTGCAAGATTTCTTTGCAACAAATTCAGTTTAAGTCACAAGTATTTGTAAAAGCTGTGTTAAAGGCAGCCTTGTGTCAAACAGCCACTGAGTGAAGGGTATGATCTACAAGGAATTATTTTTATTTATTATTAATTTGGTTGGATTTACCATCATTTTTTGTCAGTGCCAAAATTTTTGCTCCTGAAACTCATTATTCAACAGCTTAGGCTTTTTCCTGTGCTATGGATGTGCAGTGTCCCACCAACTAAACCTCATCTAGCCTCTAGGCCATTAGGTCTCCCAGAGATCCTTGACATACAGTAGAGGAATTTCACTCACTATGTGCGAAGATGCATGGTGCTGTTTGTCCTGTCACTGGTTAGCTCTGGTTGAGCTCTGAACAGGCCCACTCTTCCATTTTTTCCATTTTGGACACAAATCCCAGCACATACCTTTACTGAACAGTGCCTGTAATGGCTGGACTACTCTTCAGCATATGTGATGATAAGCCTTAGTGCAATAAACTGTGGAGATGCAGAGAGAGAGAGGAATATCCTGAGTGGAAAATTATCATGTTATAGCCCGTCTAGATAGCCAGATGAAATTCCATCTTGTCTTTTACACAGCAGTGTCTCTGAACTCTGCCAAGCAATTCCTTTTCAGTTTAATACAAGTAGAAGATCTGTCTAGTGTTACCTAGTCTGGTAATGAGGTTGGTCTATACAGGAACGAACCCTACATCATAAGTATGTCATAATTACTTAAAATTAATTTAAAGGATTATCCATGTGACAGATTAACAAGACAAGAGTTTTTTGTTTTGTTTTGTTTTGTTTTGTTTTGTTTTTTCCTAAAGGGTTAAGTAGATGAACCTAGGTACTTCTTTCTTTCTAGGAAAGACGTTTGGATTTCGAAATTCATTGTCCTCTGCAGCTGGAAGAAATTACAGCCAGTGAACTGGCTCAGGCAAACTCACACTACAACATGCAGTACTGTATGTACAAATTTTTCTAGGCCAAGACTTAAGCCTTATGGATCACTTTAGGTCAGCTGCTCAAGATCTTATCTTCATCTCTTTTTGACTTCAGAGACCTTTGGACAGCAGATTCAATCAGTCAAGTCTCCAATTCTCTACTGATTGCTGGTTTTATTGTGCAGTGATGAAACAGAAGTTCAGATTTTGCAGATGATACCTTCAGCAGATAACTTTTTCCTATGGCTTTAGGCAACTTGCCAAGCCTGTTCCATCAACTGACTGTCTGATTCACAGGCCTATATTTAAAAGAGCATCCCAGGGAACACAAACTTTAATTTTCATTTCCTTTCAGCTCCTCCAACATGGATTCTAAAACATAATTTTCCCCAGATCTTCTCATAGTCTTCCAAAACTGAGTTTCTTTAAAGATTAGAACTGGTCTGATATATTTTTCAGATGGTTCTGACTCAGAATTTAGCCCCAGAATTACCAGATCTGAGCTTATCATGTTCTTCCTGATTGACTCAATATGGTATCAGCAATAAGGGAGTCCCCCTATTGTTCCAGCTCCTGGTCAGTCCATATAGAGACATAGTCGATGATCTGTCTATTCCCCATAGCACCCTGCTTTCCCAATGGAGAAGGGAAGAGAACTGGAAGATTTTTGCAACCACTTTCAGTTCCCAGGTTAATTCTGATACCTTTGGTTTGTTAATAGAGAGATGTAATCTCAATAGATTTGTTTGCTGTAGTTCAGCTTTTTTGATTTTTTGTACCCATTAGTTTGAATTTGGACAAGCAATACAAGATGAGTGTGGTGAATTCTAACTTTCCCCTCATAATGTCAGTTAGAAACATTATTCCTCTCCACTCTTTTTTTTTTTTTTTTTTCCTGAATATTTTTC
>VXAB01010910.1:0-160156 GCA_013399175.1 Odontophorus gujanensis | reverse complement strand
TTCCTTCCTTCCTTCCTTCCTTCCTTCCTTCCTTCCTTCCGTTCCTTTCTTTCCTTTTTTTATGAGAAAAATACTAATAGGCAAACAGACAGGCAAGAAATGCTGGAAGAAATATTAAAAAACACAACAAATCTTGTAAACAGTTTGGTTTCTGGGTGGGCTTATTTTTTTTGTTTGTTTACATTAAATTATGTTCCAATCTTCATCATTATACACAATAGGGTATGGATAGGAAAGGGAGAAAAAAGCAATTTATGATTTTTTTAATGTAGTTTCATGCTTTAAAGCAGATGAAATGTTGTTTATGGAAGCTGAGAATGCAACAAAGATTTTGAATATAGAACTTCAAAAAGATTACCACTGGCTCTCTTTAAAAGCAGCCTTTTTCAGTTTTCTTAGCTTTGAAGACCACCAACGTTTCCCATGTTCCCGTGTTCTGTTAACCATAGAACTGATTATTTTGCTAGTTGTTCTCACAGACCTTCTGTAAGAATACAAGGTGCCCAGGGATAACACTGGTAGCACAAGGTAAAAACCAAGTGCAAGTGTTGCATTCTTCTAACCTTTTCTGTGGGCACATGCAAAGCAAAATGTCTATCACTAGAAGGGCGTTTAGTTTGTTCTAGGCAGACAAGATGGTGAAAAAATCAGAAGGAAAAATAGTTGAGAATAGCTAATGAAAACTCTGACATTAAATGGCTAAGGGCCAAATTTCAACACACTCATCTCTAACAAAGGCCTATTTGTTCTTTCTCCTGAGTGTTCACATTCTAATGAAGTTCAGATTGAAAGCTAAAACTGACAGCGAGGCTTGCCAGTGCTGATCTAAATAATACATTTGAAACACTGACAAACTGATAAGAAGTGTGGGGTGTTTTGAACTAGATGCCTATAGCAGGTCATGCTCACTCTTCACCTAGTTCTGTCTTCAACAGTGTGAAGTACCAAAGATTTTAGAGTAGGGAATACGAAATTCTGCAAGATACACTTACACAGCAACCAAACCTTCCAAAAGAGCAAGGTGCTCACAGGCCAGTGTATGGCTGGGAGTTGTCCCTTAGCAAACTCCTGTTCATCATCTTTTACACATGCGGTAAAGCCATTGAGAGAGAATTCAGAGATGAGCAAACTAGCTAGGGACTGAAAATGCAGGACTGTAGGGACCATGTGTGATCTCAGACACATCACTGAGATATGGGTCATAGCAGATAAATATGTGCAAACGTGTTAGAAATTTAAGCTGGAATGAGCAGGATTTCTGTGCCTCATATCATTGTTGTGTGACTAAATATAGGGTGAGTAGTTAGGTAGTTCTGTGTTACAGTAGTTGGACCCAAAAAAGTATAGGAAAACTTAGATATTGATAAGTTCCTACTGTCCTTATGTGAAGGAAGATACCACAACTGAGTATCAAGGCCTGCTGAAACTGCTTACCTAGGGTATGTCATGCAGTTAACTGTGGGAAGTCCTACATTCTGTCTCATTTTCCTTTGCAGAAACAACAGGTTTTCAGCTGAGACCAGCAGCAGGACTGTTGTCTGCACGTGACTTCCTTGCCAGCCTGGCATTTCGTGTCTTCCAGTGCACACAGTATATAAGGCATTTCTCTTCACCTACACATTCCCCAGAACCGTAAGTATGATAACCTGGCACAATCCCATCCATCTGAATAGAAAAGATTTTCTCAGGAATAATTTTGGAACTTCATCCAGTAGTCCACAGAATTAAATAGTTTGAGAAACTCGTAGCCAAAGTTTCAGAAGGGGAAGTCAAGCATGCAGGGGTGTGGGTTTCTTTCTCTCTTGCAAAGTTGTCTGAAGAAGGAAAAGACTGGAGAATATCTGGTTTAATCTTTTCATGCTGCCTTCATTTACCATCTGCTGAGGTTTGATTCCCTGCTGTGAAACTCTCCCAGTAACTGCTGGCCAGACAACAGCAATTACATTTCATGAGAAATTAGAAGTTCACACAGACGGTTTTGTTGTATGCTGGGACAAAACAGGGTCTTTTCAAAGATGTTGTGACATAGGAGACTATTACCCATGCCATCCCAAGTGAGACAATAGCCAGTGTAGTGGGGGAGAGCTGGCTCCCCATAGCAGAAGGGAATGCTTTGCCATGTCCTCTGCAAAGCCTGACCAGGTATGGAAGCATCTACTGTGGATTAACTAAAGCAATTACAATCCTCACACTAGCTCCCTATGGCAGTCTGTTGGCTAAAGTCTTCACAGGATGTTCATAAAGAGCAGGAAAAAAAAAACAAAAAACAACCAAGCAACCATCCCTTTATCAAATATGAAGGTCTCTTGTTTTCCAGAGACTGCTGCCATGAACTGCTGGGTCATGTTCCCATGTTAGCCAACAAGGAGTTTGCCCAGTTCTCACAGGTAAGAAGCTTGTTCTGCTGGCTGTTGAACCAACTGCTCTGGATAGCAGGCCAGACATGCCTTTAAGGCATGAAGCCCACCGTGCTTGAGATTCTGTTTAAAATTTGATTGTGTTTAACAGCCTTCAGCAGTAGTGGGCTAGCACTGCTGCAGTGGTAGCACCACTATGGACATCTTGTAAAAGGAAGGGCAAGCAGCGCTGTGGGACTTCTCTGTGGGAGGGCTGTTTCAGCCTACAGCAGGATGCTGGTTGAGCCCTTGTGTGGTGCCGCTTGTTTGAGCCATACAGGGTGCTCTATTTCCCTGGCTTCCTGTCTCACGCCAAATAAACCCAGCCACCAACAGCCACTGAGCCCCTAGGCTGACTCTGTCTTCAAATGTACATTTTTATCTCACATGATACTTTAATTTTGGCCACCACCATGTCATTCATTTGAGATGTTTTTCTTTTTACAACTCACCAGATTCTCACAGCATTGCTCATACTGGCAAGAAGGCTCCATAAAGCAAACAGAGCTTCTTTGTACAATAAGAATCTATTTAGTATGAGCAGCCAATGTGAACTCAATGACCTAGTATAATTAAAGACTTTGGAACTATGAATGTGCCTCAGAACCATAGCAGGGGGAAGAAGATAATTCGTATTCTAGGCTTATCTGTTAGTGGCCACTGTGAAAACTGGCAATAAGTGGAGAAGGTTAATTGATGTAGTCCCCTGAATGAATATCTGAAAAAGAAAGCCAGTTCACCTCACAGGTCATGGCCTGCAATAGTATCAGTGTGGATACATGCCAATTTCCACAAATATTGTTTATTACCAGATTCAATGTAATGGTTCTTAAAATATCCTGATGGTCTATAGTTCTTTCTGGAAGAACTCCTCAGTTCAGTGTTAGAACTGAAAACACCATAGAAATAAGAGAGTATAGCAATTATAAAACTTTCAGCTTTACCCTTTCCCTGCCAGTAATATTGATCATGCAACATGAGACAACATTTACCAAATTTTCACATTTTTCATTTCAAATTTTCACAAAGTATCTTCAGAGCTGGCATTCACCCCATGAATCTATTTATTTTTATTCCATTAAATATGAAAAATACAGGATAATAAACATTTTGGTTTGTTTGTATCTCAGGATAGCCAAAATGAGACACCTACAGATTTTTATTGTGGAAATAGTAATTAACAGGGAGCATAGTTGTGACTAAACATCATCATCACTGCATGTATCTGACACATCCATAGAGGCATACAAAAAGATGAGAGACAGAAAGGTAATGGCAGAGATTAAACTCACCTTGTGTTCCTTACTTCTCATGCCTCTCTATAAATCTGTGCCTGGGATAGTCCAGCATTAAGCTGAGACAGTTAACTTTACACAGAGAATTTGAGGATTAAACACTCATCTAATGTGGCTCCCAGTGGTATGTAGCTGGAGGCCAGGGAGAGGTAGGCATCCTGGAAGCCATGGAAGGTCATTTTGGGTGACAAAAACAATGGATAGTCCATGCTATTCATGCTTGAAATGATGTGGTCCTCCCCCTTCCCCTCTTTCTCTCCCTTGGGTTGAATAATCACACTAGTGTAACACTGCCTGCTTGCCTACTTGCTTTAGGATATTGGATTGGCTTCTCTTGGATCATCTGAAGCAGAGATTGAGAAACTGGCTACAGTAAGTACAGGCAGCAGTTTAATATCAGAGGCAAAACCAAGAGGTTCACTGCGTATCCCTCACTGTTCAGGGAAGGTTCTTCTCTAATGTCACAGATTAGCCATGCAAAAATGGGAGCATAAGCAGAACTGTCTTCTTCACAGGAGCAGTTTAGGGAGGTACTGGAGCAGGAGCTGGAGTCCCTCTGGGGGAGCCCAGAAGCATGTGATTCCACTTTGGGGAAATACTTCTTGCTGCTGTAAGAATATGCTCCTGAATTTGAGTCTCCACAGGTCCAGTGACAGGAGAGATTCAATTAAGATTCACCTTATAGACCAGATACTCAGTGTGATTCCTGCAATTTCTCCTACACAGAAAGACTCAGGGTACCATAAGAATTCAGGGCACCCTGTATTCATTGTTCTCACAACATTTGTGAGCAATCTGAAAACAAATACTGTCACTTGGTTCTGAATTGGTAGTTTTCATATATCTGTGAAAAAAACTCATGCAACCGTTGGCTACCATCTTGATCTGAAAGTGGCCCAGAGGACAGATGATTTTCTTCTGATAATGGCAGCCATTTCCCACTCTTGATTATATTTTCAGTTTTATCCTCACCCTCCAGGATCAGACTCATGATGGGGCGAATGGAAGCAGATTGTCACACCTGAAATTCCTCACTCCATCCACAGGCCCACTCCTGCCAAAGAGGAACAAAGCACAGTTTGAACGAGATTATGGCTCACCTAAAATCTATTTGTATTCAGATGTGTATTACTCATTTCTCAGACTGGAAAGGATGTAATAAGATTAAGATTCACGTTTTGATTAGTGCTAAGAGCGATATATGCCAGGAAGATATTTTGTGCTATTTCCCAGGTCTTGATGAGATTGAGAGCTGCAAGTACCCCTCTCTGGCTCAAGACAGGATAGGATTCAGGTTAGCAGATAAGTCCCTGATCTAAAATTTTCCCAATATCATCTGGGGTTTGGAGAGGTAGAATGACAGGACCTTCTTGAAAGAGCTACCTACAGTTAAGGATTTGTGAGAATGCTACTTATTAACTGCCATTCATGTATTCTGAATAACCTCTCAACCTTCAGATTTTTTAGAAATTAGGCATCTAGCCTTGGCTTATCATTTAGGTTTCTTTATCAGAAGATGAATCTACAGAAGAAAGTTTAATGGATTTTCTATCCTGGCATAAATGTCTACGCAAAATTCTTGTTTTGCTTTGGAAGTCCCTATCACATTCCATTGATTATAATAATGTAACTAGCCTAGGTGATACAACAGTATCTAAGCTTTCTAAAAGTTCATTAGAAGTCACAAAACTTTATGTTTTGAGTGTCTTGTATTTCCACATTTTGACAACACCTATCTGGCATCTCAGGGGTCAATCTGTGTCCAGAATTATTCCTTTACAGTACATTTCCTTATACAGTATAAAAAAGGAATGGCTAATAGGTTGGCAGAGACAAGAATAGTTTTTATAACTCCATGTCCAGCAGGTAAAGGAAGTATGATCCTAATCATGCTTTATTGCGAGAAAATCCCAGAGATATGTACCTTTATTTTCTATTTCAGCAACATAAATTTGGAATTGGTATCACCTTAAAGGGTTCATTGCTACTAAAGAATAAATCATTATTCTATTCTTTTTAATGCTATCATATAGATACAAGAGGAGGGAAACTATCTTGTCAAGAACTTCTCTAAATGTCTTGAATCCTCAGTGGGTGCTTAGCCTTGCTTCTGGGAACTATCACAATTTGTCAGTTCTCACTGACTATAGTGCAACAGAAGGCTAATTTTTTGGAGGCTAATCTGTAATATTACAAAGCAAGAAGTGAACATGACAATTTTTATTTATTAAAATCTATTTAAGAATAGCTATTATTATCAGGCTTGGCTTTTTTGAGGAGTGAGACTAGAAAGAATGTCAAGTTCTGAAAAATACTTATAATTTCTGTGTTTTATACATTGGAGAGAAAAAAAAATCTTAAAACATATAGTTGTAAAATTTGTAGAAACAAAAATGATAATGACTAAGGATAAAAGAAGTTAGAAAGAAGAAAAAAAGAAAAGCTTAAAAATGAGATGCCTGTTGAGACTATGATTTTCAGAAATTGTTCTCATTATCAGCTTTATTGGTTTACTGTGGAGTTTGGTCTCTGCAAGCAAAATGGATCCATCAAAGCTTATGGGGCAGGACTGCTTTCATCTTACGGGGAGCTTATGGTACGTGTCTTCTATATGTTATCAAAAGATTCCTACAATGCAGTTTTCTAAACTCACTGGTAAAAAAAGCAAGATATCTCCTCACATAAGACAATATTCTTTAAGACACTGTTTTTTCTTTTTTTGAATAAATTCAGTCCTCCTCACAAAAAGCTGCTGAGTGGAGGACAAACTACTGTAGGATTGTACAAGTTTTCAACCTTGAGAGATGAAATGTGATGAAAGCAAACAACCTATAAAGTATCAGATTTGTTTCTTATTATTTCTGTTCAGTAGTGATGTCATTGACTTTAATATAACACTCATGTACTTTTCTAGACTATGCACTAGGGGGCAATATTATGCCTATTATGATCTCAGCTCTCAGATGATCTTCATGAGATTATAAATCTGAAAGGCATTGACTGATTTGACCAAATGAAGTGCCAAAACCCCTGTAAATATGATGTACTATAGCAAATAGAAAATGCTTTAGAAATGTTACATTCAAAAATGCATTTCAGAACTACTTCCACTTTAAATTCTATGCAGATGAAAATTTGTGTGTGCAGGTTGGATACTGCTCTTGCTGGACAAAGCACCCATGGAAAGAGAGACTGTTTACCTATACAGAAAGGTTATAATTTTCACCTCCTTCAGATAAACAGTTGGTAGAATAGATATTCTCTTCTTCTCAGTTTTGCTGTACAGTGAAGCAGATGATCTGTTTATAAGCGCAAAAATTCTGAAGTCAGTAGGTCTCAGCTGTCTCAAGTTATGAAGATAGTGGGTGCTTTTTGGCATTAGAAAGGACAAAAAAGGGTTTTTAACAAAACCGAAATTTTGGGGTTGGGAGAGGAGGGATGACAAAGTACTCTTTTAAGACACTTCATGTATTAGAAATCAAAATTTTCATGAGAGATATATAAAAGCAGACTACAGGCTTGTCTATGTACACATAGATGCATCAGTCTACCACACGGCTACATGATACATTCATATGAAAACATGATTTTGGATTACAAGACCGTGGACTCCTGTGATGAATAATTTATACTTTTAAATCAAATACAAGTATTTGTTAAACAGGATAATAAATGCCTCCCATTCATATGTAGCTTTTGTGGTAATACGCACCACAGAACCTATCTTCACAGTGTTACCTTTCTTTCCATTTTCTTCTGATACAGTTGAACATATAAGTCATGGCAGAAACACTTGCCTTTGGTGGCTGGAATTGCATGTACCAGTCTTGTACTTTCCTTCCTCACCAGATACCAACCAAAGTACCCTTCTCTTCACCAGACACCAACCAACAAACTGTTCATTTTTGGGTTTAAATAGTGAGCAAGAACTGCTTGTTTACAAAACTGCTCCACACAACTCAAAAATATAACAGCATCCCTGATTTACTAATTGTTAAGGTTGACTATAGAAGTGATAATTATCCTTGGTTAATAGCTGATTGCTGTCATTACTTTGTTTGTCAATATTTGAATGGTAATGTTGCTGGAAAAGCTTTTGGTATAACTGGGTACACTTGGGTCTTCAACTCATTTCTGAAATTACACATAGATGTGATGGTATTTATGTTTAATAGGTTATGAAGAAGTGTTTGCTTCCAACCCCTTGCGTACTCACTATTCACATAATAACCAAAACTGTTAAGCAATTGATCAGCAATTATGCTATGTGTCATGTACTGACCCCATGTGAGCAGACAAGTTGTTTCTGTACACTTTACCTTGAGCATTTGAAATTTTCAGTGCACTATGTCTATGGCCTTAAACACTGAAGTTTCCTTATAGGGTAGACTGATTCACTTCATGGATTTTTTATTTGGAACAAAATTGAAATCCAGAAAGTTTCCATTTGATCATTCTAGCCTAGTTTAATTCTGACTTCAGTATAGGATCAGTGGGAGTGTAAGGGAAGTTATGAGGTCCTATATTTAAGCGATTCCTATCTAGCAACTCGAAAGTACATGATATCTCATTCTTTTTCTCCTAAAGAGGAGAAATATTTGTTATGCAATGCTTATTTCTTTTTTAAGAAATACAGTGGTGGCCAGACAGTTTTGAGTTTTGTTAGAAATGATGAAGTTAAAATTATTCCTTGCACGTGGACCAGAAAGTATTGAAGCTCGTGGTGGTCTTCAGTTTCATAAAGAGATTTAAAGAGCTTTAGAAAAATCTCTAGATAAGTTTCATTCTTGCTTGGGAGAAAGCCATTTTCCATCCTGATTGTAATTTGCTGGCCTTCTCAGTACCACCCATTGATACCCTCAGTATAGATGATAAGACATGGGCTTACCACTGGAATCCCCAGACTCAATTTAATATTATCTAGAGGCCCAGCATAAGTGAAACAGGTAGGCTCTCTGCAGCTTGAATGATTAGGGAGGTACACTGCTGTAACCTGGGTGAAGAAGTGGTTTTCTTATCACTGAAGGATCCTGGACCAGTTAAACAAGAGATTTGGTCTCTGAGAACACAATAAAGTCATGAGTTATTAAGGCCAATTGTTGGCTGCAAGAAGTTAAAAACTAACCAGCTGGAAAGAGTAAGTACTGTTGCATCTAACTATTATTATGTGAGAAATTAGCATCCACAAGGCTTCTATGAACATCCCTGATTTGCAGTCTGGATTGACTCTTGGTGTAAGCTTGACTATAACCCAGGGACTTCTTCATAATGTTTTCCTTTTCTCCATAACACCCACCCTTACCAGAAGGAAGTCTATTTCAGGTAGTTATTTTCTATGTATGGAGCTGACATTGCTCAAAAAATAACTTGGAGAAATGCAGGTGATGAAAGGTAGAGGTGAAACGACCCCTATCTGGTACTTGCACTTATCTAACAAATTATTTAATGACAGCAGCTAGGTATCAGAAAGAACAGGATAACCATACCCAAGTCTAAACTGAGCAGTTGTAATGGGTCTGACTGCTGGCCAACCTTGCCTCTTCTGAACTGTAAGAATTCCTCCCCAATAGCTCTCAGTATTGGACTGTTTATTTCACTATACTTTGTCAGCTGTTCTGCATTATCCAAAATGCTTCTCCTGCTAACACTCAGCTGGACTCTGTTCTACATACTGTAAAATCTTATGGCTCATACCACACTTCTGGCAGTGCTCAATGCTACATATGCTTTTCTTGCAGCACAACAAGTACTTAACTTGTAGAGGCCTTTCAGGCCATCCGGTTTCAAGCAGAACTTCCACTAAAGTCAATGGGATTTCAGCTCTGCTTCAATGCTGACAACATAGCGGGACCCCTGTGAGGTTCTGAGTTTCTAAAATCCTTTCCCATTACTCCCCTGAGTTTCTAAGATTATAAGAGCAGCCTTATGTTTGTGTATATCATCCATCTTAGGCTGTATGAGTGCTCTCCAAGGTTTACTCTTCAATTACAGGCTGCAAATGAAGAACAGGAAAAAATACAATATTTTAGCATTTTATATTCTTGTTCTTATTTTTTGAAAAGTGTATGTGAGTTTCTGCACCAGTTATGCAGCAAATTGGCCTACTGGTTGGGGCAGGCCTCCAATGGTGGAGAGTTCAGACTCAGTTCAGTGAAATATACAAAAATGTGCTTAAGGGGACTGTCTGAATGAAGTCTTAAAAAGCGTCACCCAGTCTTACCAGCTCTTTACAAGTACCATGGGATTTGGCATCTGCATTATGAAATAGCGAAAGGAGCCTTCTGAAGACCGGGGAAGTAGAGAGAAAGACAAACAAGCAGCCAGAAAAATGGACTACTACAAAAAGACAGGAGGGAGCTCTCTGTCCAGGTTGAGGATGAAAAGAAAGGTCTTGCTTTGAACTAAGTGAGTTTACTTTTTTTGTCAGTATCATGAACATTTCCCTTGAGTGGACATAGCACTCCCCATCCAGGCTACTTGGAGGCTAAATCAGCTTTTAGGCACATCTGCAGTGCAGTTCAAATGGCACTGGAACTGAGCTAGTTTTAAGCTATCTGACTTGGGTTCAGAAGAACCTGTGCAGAACTTTTAGAGGAAACTCTATGTGGTCCAAAAGTACACCTGGAGTACAGTGCGCATTTATGTCTTGAGTGCTTGGAAAACTTCAAAAGTGCTTAACTGTCATGGGAACTGTGCTGAAAATGTCAAGAGCTTCCCTTTTATTCTTCAGCGCAGAAGGAGATATGAACTTTGTAACATGGCCTAGGGAATTCAAAACAGTGCTGTGCAGTACCATGATTCTTCCATGATATTGGTTGAAAACAGCAACATGATACTGAGACAATATTTTTGATAGAGACTCATATCCTAGGGCACAGCATAGACTTCCTCATTCCTGTCTGAGAATGATACCAAATCATACAACACTGCAATATGGGAAATCCTTCTCTCCCTCTCATTCTGTTCAAATGGTACAAAACAGAAAAAATGCAGAATATTTTTTGTTACTAACTGCTATTTATGAAGAACAGCTTTCAGTGGTGAAAGAACAGGAATTGATACTACCTTTAACTATTGCACAATGAGTATTTCACAGCTCAGTAGGCTTAATTTTTGCTATGTACAATCGTCTATTCTAACCTTTGTTATTCCTGTTACAAAGTATGCTTTATCAAACGAGCCGGAGTACAAGCCCTTTGATCCAGAAGTGACTGCAGTTCATCCCTATCAGGATCAAGCCTTCCAGCCTGTTTATTTCATAGCAGAAGATTTTGAAGATGCCAAGGCCAAACTCCAGTAAGTAATTTCACTGAAGGGAACACACTAGCTTGAATCTTAATCACAAACACAGTTACCACTACTGTAATAACTGTGCTAGATTATCTTACTCCTCGTATCTGCACAGTGGTTTTCTTAGGGTGAAGACATATATGACAATGTTCAACTGAGACAAGCTTCATAGGAAATCATAGCTATGTGTTCCTGTGCCCTTAATCATCTTACAGTGCCTCATCTTAGCAGCTTCTGAAGGGTGACGCTGTATCATTCCAGACAAATGGGAAATCTTGAAGAATTGACTTACACAAGGCCACACGGAAATTTTGTAGTAGGCTCAGGAATTAACATGGATCAGCAGGGGGCTTAAAAACAAAATTGCCTTTCTTCTCTGATTATATCTACACAAGAATGTAGACTCAGCATTCACAGGTAATCTAATTTCTACCAAGTAGCCGACTGCAATCTAAATAATATTATTTCACATTAGCTTGAGGTGTTTGTAATAAGGGCTTTTGTTTTTTGCCCTTTGTTGTTGTTGTTGTTGTTGTTTGAAGGAAGCAGAGTTTAAATTCTGGGCCTCCATCTCCACCAGTTAGAACAAGAAGACCAATTCTGGCTGGAGGCAGGAGGCTGGTTGAGGAGCTACTGGGAAGCATGCAGGAGTTGAAATGAGGAATTTATTAGGGGAGGAGATATTGGGCCAGACTTCTTCCCAGTTCCCCCCACCTCCTGCCCTGAAGCGTTGTCTGCTAGGGTTATAGCAATAGCAAATTAGGCTCCTCATCTTAAATCTGAGGGTTCAGATTTAGTTATTGTCTTGGCACTGTAAAAACAGCTGAGAACTCACTGGCAGAAGAGAGACTTTCAAGAGCTTTAGACTCAGGCAGACCTGAAAAGAACTTAAAAGGACAAAGAATACACCACAGTCAGACTTAAAGCTTTTTCATACATTTTTTCAAGATAGTTGCTCAGCCAAAGCTCAAAATAACCGAAGACTCAAGAATCTGTCAGAACGGAAAACATAAGGCAACATCAGTACAGGGGGTTCCTACCAGCATGTACTTAATGGAAACATAGTCAAAAACGGCAAGCAATCGTGGGTGTTGGCTTTTTTTTTTCTTTCTGTCAATGCAGATGGTAAAATAGCCCAGGATGCCTAGTATTTTTAAGATTTTAAGCAGAAAGAGCTACTTCAGGTTATTTCTTGGAAGTGAAGGCAGCAGACATGCTGTGTTTCTGCATTCCTCTAGCTTGTGGTTGTAATAACTCTGAGCTGTGTTAATGTAGAGCTGTGAGAGCTCAGACAGATCTGAGCCAGCCACACTGAAAAGCAGGGAATGCAGATCTTTTCGGCTGCAAAATACTTCAGCTGCAGGGAGGATATACTGCACCAGAAAACTTTGAGGAGTGACAGTAAGGAAGATGTCTCAGCAGCCACAGTCAGCCTGAGAAATCTATGCCTACACACTGATAAACTAGATCCTGCATGTAGTGAAATAGTTTTTGTAAATCTGTCTTCTTTCCTCACAGAAGCTATGCAATGAAGATCAAGAAGCCTTTTTCTCTTTGTTATGACCCATTCACCAGCAGCATAGAGGTTGTGGATACACTGCAGAAAGTAAAGAGGGAAGTCAGTCGACTGAAAGAGGACCTGAAAAACCTCTGCCTGGTCCTTGAAAACCTCTCCTAAAACTACAGCAGTACTTCTCACCTGGCACTGATATGTATGTAGGCAGTTTCAGCACTTGAAAATTTAGTGAAGTTGTAGCTGCATGCTAAAATCTTCATCCCACAAACAGCTCTGCCAAGCAAATCCTTTCACTGTAATTTAGGCTGCTGACTTAGCCACATTAATGAGTTTCTACTGAATATGCTTCAATGGCAAACAACGCCAAATTACTCCAATTTTTGGTAGGTGCGATGAGCTGCAGCTGTTTGGTGTGTATTTATCTCTTATTATAAATGCAAGATTTTTATTCACCTTTGAAAGTTATCTGTCACCTTTTGAAGTTATCTGTCACAAAATAGCACAGTAACTCTTCAATCACTAGGTCTCTTCTTGCTTAAATGACGTGATCACAATTTTTTAGGATGGCTAGCTGCCTACAGTCCTTGCAGTTAGCTTATTTCTGCTAACAATTACAATCATCTATTTGGGCTCATAAACTATGAATGGTTCCCTTACGATGTACAAATGTAAGAGTTTATAAGACAGAGCTTCTATTTCTGCTTGCCTTTTATTTTTTTAGCAGGTCAACTGTGGCTAAAAAATTTTCTGTCATATTTAAGGTCACAGAATATGTGTCCATTGACTCAAAATAAAGACAGAAACTCTGAGGACCATGATACTCTGGCACACTTGCTTGATTTGAAAAAGAAATTAAGATTTTGGGGAATAAAATGCTGGATATGTAGTGAAACTTTCAAAGAAGCCTACAAGAAATGAAATCTCACTGTTTTTTCATGGGATTCTGCAGTCCTGGATGCCTTTAAAAATCTTTGGGGTTTTTTGGCATTATGATGATTGCAGTAATAACTAAAATTACAAATGTACTAAACACCAATAGATTCTAAGTTCAAACACTAACAGCCATATAGCTTTGAAATGGATACAATATCAGGTATGCGCTGCAACTCATCTTGTCACCGACTCTAGTCTCTTTCTCAGATGTGTCTGAAATTTATTTACACTCTGATTCATGTTTCACAGAAACAATCCTTTCATTGTCTTTTCCATTTCCTTCTTCCACTGTTCAAAAAAGAGACTAATTTAGAAAAAGAAGAGGAGGCTCATGCCTGGGAGGATTCTCTATTTGTTTGTCCGTAATGTCATGTCAACACAGGTTATGGGTATGGCATAAACAGGAGCTATGCAGACCTCATGGCTGAAGTTGGATGAAAATAATCAACAGATATCAACAGATTTATCCCATGCAGCTAAGAAACCTTGCTTGTATTTTAAAAAGTGTATTTAGGATAAGGTGGGCAGCAAGCTCACTGTTTGTTTGCTGATATCCACTAACTGACAGCATATACGGCCTGAAGTCTAATACAAATGTGAGGTGCTTTGGCTCTTGGAAAAGGATTCATCAACTCTGCTTTAACTGGTCACCATGGAATAAGAGCATGTACGCAGAAAGTTACAGCAGAGCAATTCTCATGCTGTTATTTCATACAGAGCTTATTTGTCAATGTGCCAGGCTCTACAGAAACTCTCTTATTACGACTGCGTTAATGGGACTTTGTCTCTTAAATCTTTGTGTCCATAAGCACTTCAGAAAATTCTCCCAGGGGTACTAATAGAGTATTCAAGATCTGTGAAGCCTCTGCAATGGCCACATTTCATTAAAATGTGGTGATATCTAGCAAATCTGGAAGTATCTTGGCAAAATGGCTATGTTCCCCTTCATCTAAACAGCAGGAACATTTCAAGTTCTTTTCCATTGAAGTCTAGTATTTTTCTATTCTGTTTCAGGAAAAATTTTTCTTATTGTAAAATCTATTTTGCTAGAAATTCAGACAGAGACTGTGCTGACGTGAGTTCCTTTGTTTTTAGTATATTTCTGCTGTGATGTATGATGATCTCTCGGCAATCTTTAATGTATTTAATTCTACTTACCCTGCTTTTACACACTCTCAAATACTGCTTTTCTTCAGAGTAATTTGTTTGGCTACACATTGTAATAATTCATCTGTGTATTTCCTGCCAAATGGTACATAGGCAAAAGTGCTTGATAGCTCACAACAGATTGTTTTTAGAAATATTATTTTCATCGATCAGTTATGTTACATTACAAAATGAAGCATGTGCACCATCTTTGAGTGTTTCTATTTCTTTATTTTTAAGTGGAAGATAATGCCAGAGTGAAAGAGCTATCAAAATATTTTCTATAGATGGATTCTGTAGGCCATAGGGTCTTTTTCATGTATTCCCTCTGAAATGGTTGAATGTGGAGTTTATACTTGAGTTTGGCTATTGCTCAGAACAGACCTATATTTGGAAGAAATGAGAGACCTGACGGATTTGTTTTGCCCAAGGCCTCACACTTTCCTTGGAGGAACTCCAGGCCCGCCCACACACCCTTGTCTTTTCCAGTTCCTGTAGAAATGAGAGAAAAAGAACCATTTGGAGCCAGATTCTCCAATCATTACACATGCTGAGTAGTACCTGATCTCTCGAATAATCCCAACGACAGTACTGAGCCTATTAAAGTGCTGTATGCAGAAAGTCAGAGCAGGATTATCAAAACCTCTATGGATGTACTTGCTTTTTTATTCTCTTAGTGATAGTCAGTCTGAATACATGGCTAGGGTAGGCTCCAGCACAGCTTAGCAAAGTTTCAAAAGTAATGAATTTCACTACTTAAACTATGAAGAAGTAAAAAAATTTTTACAAAGGAGGCATCTTTCTTTCCTTACTCAGGCAAACCTTACCCTGGATAACCATACTTGATGATTCTCTCTAATTAGGTTCAAATTCTTCTCTTCTTATTCAGTGTAATGACAAAACACAAGCCTTCAGGGTTACATCCTTAAGAGGTACACTGGTCAGGTTGCTCTTCCAACAACCGTTTTTTTGTTTCCTCGCAGAAGCCAAGAGGTACCTCATACTCTAGTCAGTCTAAGATAGGGGTGATGTGAGAGGCACTGATGGGGCCTCCCAATGAAAATAATGGCAGAGGAAAAAGCACCAACCAGTAAAATATGTCTTTTTGTCAGTTTGCTTTTCAGCAGTTTCACATTAATCTTGCACAAGAAGGCTCCAAAGCCAAGTAAAACACATCCTGTGACTTGAAACTGAACTGATGAACTCCCCATGGGTCCTTTGCTTATCCTGATAAACTTATTTTTCCTAGATGGAGTGCATTTAGAACAAAATAGTATATGTTATTAAATCTGTATTGTATTCTTAAGTTATACATGGGAGAGTTAGTAAATTCAGTTTGTGGGTTTGTTTTGTTTTTTTGGCTAACCAAGTCTGACCTCTACCAATTTTGGTCCACTCTCAAGCCTCCAGCTGTTTCCTTGCTTCCCTGCAGATTTTCTAGGGATGCCAAGGGTACCACTGGGTAAGGAGAATACACAGTTATGCAATTTGGGGAATTTGGCAGGACAGGAAGAGGAAATTTAGGCAGGCCTCCCACCCACTCCCACAAGAAACAGTATTGTATTACAAGGCAAAACTGTCATCCTCCAAAAGACCTTCTCAATCATTTCCCTCTGGCTTCTTTAACATTTCAACTTTTCTACTACCTGACAAACATAAAACCTTACTTAACCAATTAAAGAAATCACAGAATCAATTAAACATACAGAACTCCTTCCCAAAAAAGGAACCACTGCATTTCACTCAGCCCCCCTTGGCCCTGTTGACTCATGAAGGAGGAAGAAAATAAACAAACAAATAATCAAAATAAAAGCAAAATTCCGCAAAAATGATAGTGTAATCCTGAAGAAAGTTAAAACATTATATTTTTCACTGTACAGCTACTCACTTGAAGACTATCTTAGAGCAGTGAAATGCCTCAACTTACCCAGCAAATCATGGCCATCAGTTAATCACAGACAGAAGTATTCCATGTCTGTTGGAGTCAGAAAATAAAACTACTAAGAAAAACCTTCTTGTCGCTTTGCATTACTGAAAAAAACAGAAGGTTCTCTGGAGTCTGCTAGACTAGATATTCTACTGCATGGAAAAGATCCAACTGGCAAAGAAATAGAGGGGTATAGACATACATCTCTTGTAATGTCACCCCACCACTAAACAGAAGTTGATATGTGGGCTTTTAGATTTAGTTAGAGGACATTACTTCGCAGCATTCCCCAGCTGGTGCACGGTCAGAAGTTGGTAGAAAGGGTTACTATCTGTATCGTATTATGTATACATTAACTTTGGGTAACACAAGTGGCTAAGACCTGAAGTGAAAGCAAATCCCTGGCAATCTCTCCCACCACAAGAATTCCTCAGGGGAAAGAAAGCCAAACTAGAAGATGAGTGTGGCTGACAACTGTGAGAGCAAAAGAACAGTAATAAGGACTGGTGGGTAAACCCAAAACATGTTTATTTTGCATGTGTTGTTTCATATATTTGAGAAAATAAAAAATCCATTTAAGAGGGAGCTTTAGCATGAGGGAATAAAGTTTGTATCTGCAAGAGTGTAGGGAAGTTAAGGTCACCTAAGCCTTTTCAATTGTTCTTGATGAGTGTTAGCCTTAGACATTTGCCTTCAAGGTGTTGTACAAAAGTTAAAAAATAGAAAAGGGGTCTTTGATTTTGGGGAAAGAGGTTTATTACATATTGTTTGGGAAAGTAGAAACTTCCCAGGAAGTATTGTCTTACAAGACTCAAGAATCCTGTATTTTGAGTGAAGATTACCTTAGGAGGGGAAAGAAAGTACCAAAGCAGTGACTCCTTTGCAGAAGACTGTGTATTTGCTATTGCTGTAGATTTATTCTAAGTACTGCTTTCCACCCTGCTTAACTTTTTTATCATGACTTTTCTCCCTTTGTTTAAAATGCTGATTGTTGATCTCTTTGACTTGTTTTTGAAAATAATGAAAATTATGTCATTGAACTCAATAACTTTACTATTACTTACTCAAAGTTCTGGATAGGCCCTCTTAAACTTTGCCCTTGCTGAAGAGTGTTAACCTAGCAAAATGGATAGATTTGGCTAAAAGAGGTGACAGCTATCATACGAGGTATGCAAAACAGGATTTTACTTCTACCCACAATTAGTATTGTTCATCTTCAGGGCACGTCTTTCATGAAATTATTCAGGGCAGATTTGAACATAAACTGCTAACTATAAAACATTGCACATAATGCATGTCAGATAAAGTGGATCGAAAAAAAAAAACCTCTAGTCTGGAAGAGCAATTCCGGAATTGGACAGTTTGAAACAATTTTCTAATGATTACAAGGCCTACTTCTGCTGTTACTGAAGTCCTGGATATGCTTTTGACTTTGGTAAAGCCAGTTTGACTGATCCCAGTCATAAATTCTGAATCAATAGCAAAATTCCTATTGAACAGACTAATCATTGAAATGTGGAAATAAAAAATAAAGGATCAATTTACAGTCAAATTTCTGTGCTGCATTTATTACTCTCATATTTACTGACAGAGAGAAAAAAAAGTAAGCAACTGTCATTACTATTGAAATTTCCTTGAAGTGGTAGACTGGCACATTTAAATATTCTGTCATAAGCTGACAATTAAAATAAGTCATAAGAGGAAAATATCTATTAATTTGTTAATTAACAAATAGTGTATTTCAAAAATATCTCACAAGAAAACACTGATGATCATCATTAGGTTTTGTACAAGTGTTAGAAACATTCTCAATAGAAATCATTAAAAAATAAAAAAAAAAAGCCTGTTTTTAAGTATTTCCTGAATGAATCCCAAAACTGATGGGTTAGAAATGGAATGTGTGTTGGATGATGATATGAATTTTGTACAGTGTTTAAGTCTTGCACTTCAGACATTTCAGTTTTGTTCTTACACTTGTATTAGTTCATATTTCTTGGTTTAAATCTAAGTAAACAAAATGATTTCACTCAAATCTTGAGTCTCTAGTGTCCTACAAAGGCAGGCTTTGCAACCAAATCTGAATTTTAGCTCCATATATGGAATGTTGTGTTAACTGTAGGGAGCTTGAGGAAGAAGAAGTTTCCTAAATGAAACTTGCCAGTTGTAATTTTTTTCCAGTTACCAGTCTTCATCCCTGGACAAGAGGCAAGTCAACGTTACCAGCATGGGCATGATTTTAGACATCTGTCATCCAATATGCCTACTAAGTTCATATATAATTAAGTAACAATTTCACCCCATCACTGATGTAGTAATGGGTTTATGGTGATATAGCTTGCTCGGGATGTGTGCAAACCATCTGAGCACATTTTCTTGTTATGTCATTAGTTCCTGTAGTGCTATTTTGCTTGGCTTAATGGAAATTCAAGAAAAACTTGAAACAAATGAACAACAATAATAAAAACAAAACAATGAACTGAACAAAAAAAGAAACAGCAGCAGAAAACTGACTTCCTATTGCTTTGACATCTCTATTTGTACAGGAATCAGACTGAAAACATAAAGCAAAACGACATTTTAGTCATTATGCAGAAAACTTGACTGCTCCTCATTCTTTAGTACTTAAATCACAAAGATGGACTGTAAGAAAATCTGTATTGATTTCTGCAAGTTGTTCTCCACATTCTATTAGTTTGCTAAAGCCTCTAGGTGCTGGTTAAGAGATGAAGAAAATGAGTTATTAAAATGACTGTTGGGCTTAGTATGGTTTCCACTGATTAGATGACCTGGTTTAGATCCAGGTCACAAGATAAAATAAAATGGTACTACTCCACTGGTTTCAGTAGAGCTATGTTAGGCTATGTCAAATGGAGAATCATAGCCTGGTACATGGAGTGAGAATTCAGGAAAGAAAGTTCAGATTTAGAGCTTTCTAATATATTGGTTTTGAGATTAGGAATTATAACTATATTTGTCATCAAGACAGAGGAGGAGAAATTGTATAACTTAGGAAATAAAAAGCAAGTACTTTATTAATATTATTATTATTATTATTATTATCATTATCATTATCATTATTATTTTAATGTAAGGAGCCCAATTTAGAAACATAGAGTCATTACATTTGGAAAAGATCACTGTCTAACTATTGACTCATCACCACCATGCCCACTAAACCAGGTCCTATTCTTCCCTGCTTGTAAAAGTGAGGAAGAATGTAGTCCCATAGGTAGGAGAACTAATAAAAAACAACAACAACTGTTTTTCTCTGAATTCTTCTTTCATCATCACAGAGTGTACTGCAACAAATTTATCTTCAGAAAAAAGGTTCAGTCTTTGTCACATTACCACAATTCCGTTAGTAAAGAAGTTTTTCTTTTTCAATGTGCACAAATATCCTTCACTAGTAATATCTCAGTAAATGAAATTAATATGTATTTATGAGTAAATTCTTTGGTACATTACCTATTTCTCCACAGCATCTGTACTAAGTCACAGCTTTGGTCTGTGCTGTTGCACTTCAAGATGGCTTAGATAACTAGTGGAAGAGAGGAGAAAAGGGAGAACAAGTGAACAGAAACAGGAGAGAGTCCTGTATTTCTAATAGACCTGTGCAACAATTTTGGTGTATTTGAAGAAGATCAAGGGGTGAGGGATCCAGTCATGAAGCTGAACTGGAAGAGCTCCTTTAGTGCATTTGCTGCCCACTACCCCTAAGCTTATCTTGTGTTTTTGCCACAGCAAAATAAAAAAAAAGATATATAATCTTTCCCATCTCTCCATATGAAAGGACTCCATCTCTGCATTTTGGCTAAATGTCAAGATGGAAAATTCTTGGACTTAGAAAAAAAAAGTCCACATAAACTATCTATGAATGTAGAGGATAAGAGAGAAGAAACAAAAGGAAATCAAAATAATTGTTATTAGCAACATATTTAGTAACTGAACTTTGAGGTGCTCTTCCAGTTACTAATCAACATGGAAGCACAGCACTGAAATGAAAGAAAAGTGATATAATCCCAGTGCACGGTGATAAAACCACTGAGGATTTGGGACTGCAATGTGATACACTGCCAAATGATTTGTTGTATGAGCTAGTGTGTAGAAGACAGTGAAGCTGCAGGCAGCTCTGATGGTTGCAGTTGAGAACAGACAGAGGAGTTGCTATATAAAGATGTTGTATCAAGGAATCATGATTTCATTCCTGCTTGCTTCTCTCTCTATCCTAGAGGAGATATAGACTGTCATCTCACATTGAGGGGTATCCTCCACCTTCCATGACGCTTCAGAGCACCAGCAGATTTCTGCAATCTGTCTGACTTCTACTGGCTTTTGAAATCCTGAAATGGCTCAGTTTGAAGCACTTAGTCTGTAATGTCCTAGCCACCTTAAGCAGTGCCGCGCTTCATAGGATCAGAGGGTAGTGCTCTGTGTTATTTACCTTTTGTCCACAAGGTGGTAGCGCAGCATTAGCATTAGTGTAAAGATGGTGGCTAGCTCAACTTCGGACCAGTTAGGTAACTGACAGGCTCCCACTACTGGACAAATGTTGGCAATGTCTGTCATGGTTTTATGATTTTTGGTACTGGTATTCCACATCATAACATCATGCAGTGCATTTAGAGTTAAAGAGTTAAGGTTCCAGCTCCATGGATCATCGATAGTTCCAGGTATACCTGTCTCAGAAGAGAAGAAGAACTACATTCCCCAGGGGACTTTGCGATGCTTTGCGTTCTTACGTATTTACGCTTAGAGGGGGAGATAAAAAACTGTCTGCGGTCACGGGACGCTCTCTTTCCTTTGGGATCGACTCAGCAGTGGGTGCTCGCTGCCGTCTCGCCTTCAGCGTTAGCGTAAGGCCTTCGGTTTATCGGACACTCTCTCTTGCTCATTTTATTTGATTTATTAGCTTTAATTCCAATTATATTGTATTATAGTGTGTTATTTTGCTTTCCGATATCTATTTAGTAAATTAGTTTTCCTCCTCAGATCGTTGCCGCTGTTTTGTTTCTAGGCCCATCTCCCTTTTCCCTTTTCCCTTTCCCCCTTCCCCTTTCCTGGGGCGTGGGTCCGTGGGTCCCCCGCACCAATCGTCACGGAACCGGGCCGAACCTGCCCGTAAACCGTTGACAATGTCCTTCCGTTAACTTCTTAACAGCATGACATATTAGGCCGAAGACATACATAGAGATATTCGTACAAATAAGACAAGAGTTACAGAGATCTATTCCATGCATGAAAGAGCTAAATGGAAAGAATGAGGGATAAAATCATGTGACACATCTTTGAGATTTTGCCTTGTTTCCAAAACTGATGAGGCAAGCTATTATCAAATACTACTCAGGAGTGAAGAAGTCATTTAAGATGCAGTTGTCCCTAGCATCAAAGTCAAGCTCCTCTGACAGAAGAACAATGTACGGTAGAACTTATCCTTTCAAGGCCCAACAGAACCTATGTCTATCAGCTTGTAAGACAATATCTTGGACACTTCTTTAGCAAAACTTCTAGGCTCTTTTCTAAATCTACATTACATTATAGTTTTGCCATGGTAGCAACAGTACTAGCTTCCCACAATTGCATCTACAACTTCCCTGCACTTCCCACTGCATCATAACTACCATAACTTGCAGTGTAACTGTGAATGATCAAGCAACTACTTCAGCAATCTTCTTCTTTCCCTCACCATAATATTTTTGGCTTTTTTACAACAAATTTCAGAGGTCTGATTCACAACACAATCTCATAAACAGTTGTGCTGCCACTAACAAGAAGGTACTGTGCTTACAGCAAAGCATCAGAAGTAGAGAGAAGCACACTAAGCTAGAGATGAGCACTTTGCATCATGGATCAGTGACTGTAGTTTCCCACGGTGAGTGAGCTCTCTTGAAAGGATTTGTGTTTTATTTTTTAGTCTATCATACAAATCAGGGCAAAATGTCCCTTAAAATACATAAGTCTGTTGTGAGTGATTCCTAGTAGTCATGTTTTCATTTGATAATAAATCAGAGCTTTCACGATGACTTTAGGTGACTACTTTTCCCCAGTGAATTGTCATCAATCTTGGGATATATAAATTAAAACAGTAGTGATTTTTAACCAGAGAGGAAAAGTGGGGTTAAATCTTTAACTCCTAATTATTGTAGTCTCTATCTTCATTTCACATCATAGTGTTGATTAACTGAAACGCTCTATAGACTCTTTAATTTGATACTGCCCTCAGTACACTACTGGAAATACTGTCTCTAACCTCAAACCCAGTTTGTTAGTCTTCTTATATAGGGAAGATTGAGTGTATTATTGTTAAAGGGATCAAAATAATATTTTCAAGTATTATTTGGTACCAGAACCTAGCACTGGGGCAAAATTCTCTTGTTGGAATATTTTTACCATTAATTCTAGGTGGTCTCCTAACAAAGTGGTGGAAAGTCCTTAGTGTCATAGGGATTGCCCACAATCCTTACAACCAAGACAAAATGTTGCACAAAACTACGCAGGCTCTTAGTTCCCAAGGGCATTACTACATACCATGGTCTGACAATAATTCTTCATTTATTACCGTAACTGTAGTAGGAGGCCTTTATTTAATCCTGTGGACCCTTATAGTCTGCTGATAAAGTATTATGAAGTAAACCAAGGAATGGACATAACTCTCTCCAATAAATTGAACTGTTGTTCAAGTCCAGTGAAACTATTCAATTGAGTGAAAATACTTACACTGATGGAAACAGTTTTGCCAAAATGTCCATGCCACTGTCAGAGATCTCACAATTCTGACAGACACAGCCTGGCAGAATTTGGAGTGTAGATGGAACCAAATGGAACTAAATCAAATGAACAGTTTGGAGTTAGAAATGTATAGCAATTATAGTTTTAAAATGCTTTTATTCACAGAAAAATTCAACTGAAATAAAGGCTCTTAACAGGAGGTCTTGATTACTTTTCCATTTCAAAACCACACATCATAATGGGGATGGAATGTGGTTATCATAAATTGTTGGTTTACAAATCATCACTGACTTGTTAGCAACAGCTAGGATGTTGGAGTTAGAGCAACAGTTTGGATGCGATAAAATAGCAAGAGCCCATTTTTCATGGCATTGTTGGAATGAATATAAATGAATTCTTCCCAGAGATTCATTGTGGTGGTTGTGGTAAATAGCAAACTGCATATTTCCTGCTCATGTTGAAATCAATGGGAGTTTTATTATTGGCATTAGGAGAAGTAGGATTTGACCTTAATACAAAAGGGAAGAGGAAAAGAGAAAAAGATGAGGAATAAATAAAAGAATGAGCCTGAGAATTCTAAAATGACTAGTGATTCAGATGCCTGTCTGGATATACTTCAGAAGAGGAGTTCAAAATGCAGAAATTAACAACAACCTGAAACTGGGGTCTCTTTTCATTTGGATTTCCTTCCAAAGTTTCCTTTGAATTCTCTGTATGTGAATTTCAAAACTGAGAAATAACCAATCCTAGTCACTGCTGAAAATGCAGATATTCAAATTTTCCTTTTTCTTGGAAATGTTTCTCCCTCTCTAATAGAACTGAAGAGTTCTCTTATTGGGTTTTGGGTGAAACCTATAAAAATCAGCAAAGGATTCTTTTAGGGAAGACAGCACAAGCTTTCTTCCATACTTGTGTTTGAGTCATTACAGTTCACTGTCAGTGATTTAACCTAACTCAAGCAAAATACACATCTGCTAATAGATGGAATTACCAGTCCTTGTTTCTGGCATATAGGTAAATCCTTGCAAAGGAACTTCTGGATTATAGATGGAGAAAACAAAAAACTCTAGCACAAAAGAGATCATTACATTTGCATAGCTACCAGACTACTCAAATTAATGGACTTCTCAAAATCCACAAGCACTCCATAAAAACGGACAAACCAAACAGAAGGACAATGTATGCATTCTCACTACAGGGAAAAATACATCACAAGTTAATTTGTTTAATCAAGTAATCTCAAAGCTTTTACCAAGGTGACAGTTTTGAAATAAAGTTATAGAAATATTTATAAAATTGAGTTAAATTTGGCCGACTAAATTCAACAGCAAGACTTCCACAACTTACGCAGACCAGTCCAGACCAGACGCACTAGCTAAGTAAATTTAATATCAGTAGGAGGAGTAGGATGATCACTATTAGCTGAATATTTAGTACATGTCTAGTACTTAAATTTTAACACAAGAATCATCTCCATTCCTTTCTTAAAAACAGCTAATGGAGAAAGTAAATAAAAACAGAAAGATTAAATGCAAAGAAAAACTCTTCTGTCCTAAGGTGATACTCCGTTTGAATAGTAATTTTATTTTATCCTTCAGTGTCCACAAAGCAAATCTTCTGAAATAAAAGCCTATATCCAAGCACTCTGACTCTTAAGATTTACCAAATTACACTTTATAATCCTTCAGACTGGTACACACCTGCTGGAAATTACCATTGTGAGCAACTGCTCCTGAGGGTTCCGGTCAGAATTTGGATAATTTGGATAAACAGTGCTTCAAACCAGATCCTGCAGCAATGCAAAGCAGGAAACTGAAATTGCAGCATAGGCTAAATGGACTCTAATAAAAGCAGAGAGAAATCAATATATTTTTTTTTAATCTAAAAGGCTAATGCGTTCCATTCTTTCCTATCTGATACCAATTTCGTTGTTGTTGTTGCTGTTCTCTATACAAAGTTCTTTTTAGCTGCAAGACAGCTTTTTTAATAGCATGTCTACCCATCTCGATGAGGAAGGTCTGAGGAGGAAAGTTGTGTCTAATAAATGTCATTTTTCCTTAACAGAGTCAGACGTTGTTGAGCGCTAACACGTAAGAGCAAATGATCCAACTGAGATTATCACAGGAAATCCAAGAGAAATTTAATCCAGTCCTTTGAACTTTCAATGAGATTTCTTAACTGTGAAGTATACAAGGAATCATATTGACTGTGGTCATATTTGGCTATAGACTTCTTGTTCTACAAAAGTATTCTCTTCTCTAGATAATGATTCTTTCCCCTCAGAGGGATGTTGTTTTCTGATGTTGCTTGAAAAAGACAGTAAACAAAGTTGCAGTTTATTTTTTTATTAAGGGATATATTTTGTGTTCTAGCAGGTCCTAGCCCATCATTCATAAAGGTAAAACATTGCTGGTGGTTCTCAAATGACAAACTTTGCTTTATCAACATTGTTTAGCTTTTGCCTGGAAAGACTTATCCCAAAACTAATCACTGGTCTGCACAAGGTTTCTACTACAGAGGCACTAATGGCACACTTCATTAGTCTATTCAATTTGTTTCTCATTCCTTGAGAGTGGAACACTGATATTAGGTCTGAAATAGAAAATAACGTGTGTTTCACAATAAAAAGGCTTATCTTCCTCATCAATTCACTGCTCTGCAGGGGATTTCAGAAATAGCATTTCATATCCATAGAATCATATAATCATGAAATATCCTGAGTTGGAAGGGACACATAGATCTATCTAAAAATTAAGCCATAATTCTGAGAGGGTTGTCCAAATGTGCCTTGAATTCTGTCGGCGTGGGGCTGTGCCCACTGCCCTCAGCAGCCTGTTCCATGCCCACTGCCCTGTGGTGCAGACCCTGTCCCTAACCCCCTGCACCTGCCCCTCCTCTGACACAGCTCCATGCCGTTCCCTCGGGCCCTGTCGCTGTCACACAGAGCAGAGCTCAGTGCTGCCCTCCGCTCCCTGTGAGGAGCCACTCCATGCCCCTCAGCTACTCTGTCTGGGATAAGTAAACCCAAGGCCTTCAGTCACTCCTCATACGCCTTGCCCTCTAGACCCTTCTCCATCTTCATAGCCCTCCTTTGGATGCTGTACAGTAGCTTTATGTCTTTATACTGTGGTGCCAAAACATGCACCTGGTTTTCAAGTTGAGACTGCAGAGCAGAGAGCAAAGTGAGACAATTCTTCCTCTCACCCAGATGGCAGTGCTGGGCCTGGTGTCACTTTTGGTTTCTAGGGCATACCACTCATTCATATTTCCAGGGTGCTGCTCTCCAGCCTTTCATCCCCTAGTCTGTAAATGTATCCACCCCTCCTGGGTACAGAAGCAATTTCACTTCTTTTCCTATGACTGCTAGGATGTACAAAAAGAAAGTTTTCAAAGTGGTATCTTGAAGATGCGTTGGTCTTCTTTCTGGGGAGTGGTTTTTTTTGGGTTTTTTTTGCGAGTTTGATCTCATTACTGTGAGTATTTGAACTCTAGATCAGTCTGGATTATATGGTTTTACTGATTTACTGGCCTGGAATCTGATTTTATCATGGAATCATAGAACCATAAAATCCTTAGAGTTTGAAGGGACCTCTGAAGGCCATCTAGTATAACTCCCCTACAAGTCATTTCACAGCCTTCTCTTCTCCAGGTTGAACAGTCCCAACTCTTTCAGCCTGTCCTCATAGGACAGGTATTCCATTCCATGGATCATTTTTGTGGTATGCCCTCCTCTGAACATGCTGTAACAGGACTATGTCTCTCCTGTACTGAGGACTCTGCGTATGAATGCAGCACTCCAGGTGGGATGTCACCAGTGTAGAGTAGAGGGGCAGGATCACCTCCCATGCCCTGCTGGCCTCACTTCTTTCAGTGCACCCCAGGATACAGTTGGCATTCTGGACTGCGGGAGCACATCACTTGTTCATGTCCAGCTTCCCATCCACCAGTACCCCCAGGTCTTCTTCAGCAGGGCTATGCTCAGTCCTTTCATCCCCCAGTTTGTATTGGTAATGGGGGTTGCCTCGACCCAGGTACAAGACCTTGCATGTAGATTTGTGAACTTCATGAGGTTCACCTGGGCTCACTATTCAAGCCTGCCTAGGTCCCTCTGGGTGGTACCATGTCCCTCTGGTGTGTAGACTGCACCCCATAGCTTTATTAGGTCATACAGCATCCCAGCATCACTGTGAATAAAAGTACTGATATTAGAGGAATTTCAAAATGTTTCAGCATTTTTCTACATGACAGGCAGAATGGTTGTATAACCTAGACTCACCTTACCTAACCTTGCTTGAGCACCAGTAGCTGTCTCACTGTGCCAGCAAGGAGCTTAGTAGGAGCTAATTTGCCCAACTTGGGAAGGTTTTGCAGCCTCTGTTCCTTTTCCCACTGCCATAAGCCAGACTCCTTCTCCCTGCTGGCACTCATTTGCAGCATGAGGCCAAGTGTGCTGCCTTGAAGTCAGCAGAATCAAAGCTCACTCTTCAGATGTTCCAATATGTGCCATAGTAATATCAGTAAATAAAGTACTCTCCTGACCTATGCAACTTCTGATTAAGAGCAGAACACCCCAATAATTAGACTTGGGTGTCTAGAAATTATGGACTGGGTTATTTAAAGGCTGTTCAGAGTTTACATCACAGGCCCATTTGCCTTTGAATGCACTAAGATTCAGGCAGAATAATATCATTTTCTCTATCTATATGTTTAGGAGCTGTTTACATAATTTTGTACTTTCCATTTGCATATTTGTCACTGACTGAGTTTAAATTATCAAATTACTTCATGATTCTTCTTTTTTTTTCTTCATAATATTTTCCACATCCCCGCCTGTTCTTTTAACTACTGCCTTTTCTTTGACCTTAATCCTTGATTAGGGAACTTTCATGTTTCAGCATTCTTAGGTATTAGAGAAGTGCTTTAGTGTTTTTCTAATAACTATAGTTAATGTGTATTACATACTTACATGCATGGGGTAAACTAGAAGTAGGGTTTATCAAGACCTCACTTTTGGGATATGCCCAGAGAAGCACTGAGCAGTTCTCACAGCCAGAACAATCCTGAGAATGGCCATGAAGCTGACAGACTCTATCGAAACTCCTGCAGAGATCAGTAGATTCTTCAAACTGAGTACATCTTAAATCCCACTTGGTGGATAGAATAGCAACTGTTCAGGCATCTGTTAGCCTTTGGGTATGTGTTTCCTAAAGAGTGTACAGTATTGCATACGCTTAAAGAACACAAAGACTGTTGGCATGTGGTTTATAAACAATGCACAAGCTAGAATGTGGTATTCAGAAAAATGCTGTGTTTCTAATCAGTGTGGACATTGTTGTTACTAATATCTAAATTATGACCCCTCACACACCCCCACCTTCTCAAATGAGTCCAAACTATCTACCCTTGCCAGGGACAGCAAAGTAAACCAAATTTGGAGTTTCTTGGTCAAGACAGTTTTGAGTCATGATATTTATTTAAACAAAACATTAGGCAATTATCCAAAAAATGAGGTCACCCCACTTTTTAAAATGTCTCCACATCTCACAAATACTTCTCCTAATATCAGACAAGTTTTCTTAAAAAAAAAAAAGAAAGAAAAAGAAAAAAAAGCAGCCTGACATGCCTGTGTAACTTCAGATGAATAAATTTCATGCTTGAAAAAATCAGGGTAGGATTCAAAATCAGGAGGATCTTGCAGTAAATGAAACCATGAAGAAAGAAGCATATCTCCATCTTGCATTTTCTCTCAGCCAGAGCTAACAATAACTTTGCCTTAGCTACTGAACAGCTGAGCCAAAAAAACAAAGAAGACAAAAGCCAAAGACAAACCAAAAAGACAAGAAGCAGAGACAGAAAAAAAAGACAGTGAGGAAAGAAAATCTACCTCACTTACAAATATTACTCTGAAAGCTCAAAGAAAACTGCCTCTGTAAATTCACTGTCAACACTGGGAGATGACAGAAGCAGCAGAGATGGCAAAGCACCTAACCTGACCTGCTGTCAAGAAAATCTAATCAAAACAAGATGGGAAAACAAGGGAATTTTGTCACTTTAAAGTAAAAAAAGGCACTTTTAACATTGACAAAAAAATAAAATACTAAGATGTTGGATCAGGCCCATATCAAAGTAACTCAGCCTACAATTACATGAAAATCAAGAAATGTCAAAACACAATAATAAAGATATTGTGGAGCTGGCCCATCCACACCACCAAATAAGGGAAAAAGTTAAATAAGAGTTCAGCAAGATGATTGCAGGAAGTGAGCCATAATGGATGGGAATGAGCAGAAGTGGGAAGAGGATGAGGAAAGGATCAGAAATTAGTAACAGTGAATAGTGATCGGGAAAAAAAAATCAATGGTCTGTCCTATGCCAGACAGATTCATGAGAAAGATCTGCAACAATCATGTTTTGCATAGATTTCCATATCTAGGTTTACATGGAAAGATGATGTCTTTCTTGAGTCCATCTAATACCTTAGAAAAAAACAAGCATGCCTTCAGAAATAAGGATAAACTTTCAAGTCTGAAACTGAAAGAAGAATTTTATATGCCCTGAAGATTATTTGTTTTTCCAGAAATAGAGTATGGAATAAAAGCCTCATGATCTCTTCACACAAAACATTTTGCTTGTATTCTTAGCCCATCATAGCTACATCAATACTGCCATTAGGAATTCCCAGAAGTGAAGGTCAGAAATAAATTGATCCAGCTACACTCAGTGAAGTGAATGCATATCAGCTTTCAGTAGTTGATAAAACACTTGAGAATGTGGCCAGCAGAATGCTGAATCCTAATTACTTAACAGGGAACGCTCTCAAATGTACTCATCGTTTATCTACCTTTGCCCCCGTAAGTGTAAGCTTTAGCCTTTCACTTTTGTGGAAGCAGGATGAAGCGAGACCTAGATGCTTTGAAAATCTTACTTATTTCAAAGAAAAGTCATCTGACTTCTAAATGTAGTTGTCCCATAATTCAAGAATCGAACAATAGAGTCAGTATCTTATTTAACCCTTCTTTTCTTGCTGTTAAGCATAAACATTGATTGTTTCTAACATTTCTTCATCATAATTTAGACCATGTATCAAATGAAAAGAAGTGGATAACAGGAAACCTAAGCAGAGTAAGAATATTGCTAACTACCCAATGGGAAATCAAAAGGCAAGAGAACCCTAAAGAGACGAACTCTCCTATGTCTTCAGACTGTACAACTTTACAGAAGGCATAGGAACCTTCAGTTCCCCAAAACCTAATCCTTTTTCCTCTTATAAACACTTCCTTTAATCTCAGAGCAAAAATAGTCCTGACCTGCCTGCATTTTATCCTAGATCTAGTACTGTAGTCAATGGGAATTTTGGAAGTGCAAGCATTGCTGGGCTGGAATCTTGGTTCATAAGATCTAAATTCAAGCTTATGCTTTTTCTACGCCTGAAAAGTGGCCACAATTTTATGGGTAACCTATAAAAACAACTGAAAAAATTGTGGTTGTCTTACATTGTTTAGATTGTTTGCTTTTCACTCCCCAACCTCGTAATATGAACAGAGCTATTACAATGATCTATTATAGCTGGGGCCAGTCTTGCTATAGAAAACTGTGCAAGCTGAGAACCAAATGTAGCCACAGCTCCAAACAGCTTGGGGATAAGATGAATTCCTTGTCTATCCTGTATCCTAAATGCATCCAAATTATTCTAGTATCCATACATCTACGTGGACCACTTAACTTCCTCTTGAACTCTCCTTAGTGTTTTAAATTGCTTGTCAGCAACATATGAAAATCTCCATCTCATGTAAAATTTACATTCCAGAGCTTTCTATCACAGATTTCTCTCAGCAGTAAGGTGCCACTGGAAAGATCATAGATGGAATTGAGCCGCTTGTCTTCTGCACAGATACTTTGAGTTGTGACTATGCAGAAGAAATGCAATCAACCTTGGGCCAGAACTTCAGCAGTCCCTTATTTACTGCATCAGCATGTGGGAGGGTTAGCTGAGATAACGAGGTAACATGATTGCTGCTGCTGGCATGAGGATAGATGTCAACATTCCCTCTCCTTTTCACAGAAATATACCTGGCTTTATGAAGAATAGGTTAGCAAATATTTTAATACAAATAGTAACCTCAGCAGAGCTGCCAAGGCAGGCTCCAAAGAGGCTGACTTGTTTACAGTCTGGATCAGTGCCTTAAAACCTGACGTGCTTATTCAACAGAAAATTAACCCCAAAACGGGTATCATCATTACTCAGGGAGAAGCTCCAGAAAGATAATATCCTAACTCTCTCCAGCTGAACTCAGGACATTATCTGTTTTGTCACATCAAATGTCCTTGTAGTCCTTCAGAATAAACAAACAAAAAAAAGAAGTGAGGAATATCGCATATGATAGCTTGGGTCAATAAGATTGCATAGATATTTGGATGTGGCTCAACCCCCTGCCTTCACTTGAATTACTACTGGAATCTAACTTCTTGTATTGTTTTAAGAGACTAAATTGTTCTCTCTATGTACTTTGGTCATCTCAACTCAGATGTTATCTTTTCCTTTCCCACTCTAGTTTTTGGCTACAAAAATTATACATGAAGAAGAATGCTGAGAAGAGCTTTTTTTTTTCCACAGCTGCAGAATGCGTATGTGTATGACTATGGTACTGTTCTCCTCCAAGTGTCTTTGACAGAGACTGTCATTTAGCAGATCATTTACCTAAGGATTTACCACTGATTCTCATTAATCTAGATGTTGATATAGATTTGATATTGGAAGCAACATTGGTAATATATTGGTGTGGGTAAAAAGCAACAGAAGAAACTGTTTCCAAGGATACTGTGAACATCTGGTGACAGACAAAAACTTCCTAGGAAATGGTCACTGATCTGGAAAAGTCACTCTGCAGAGCTGTCATAATTTTTAACTATCATATTTCTTGGAAGATGGAGGGAAATGCTGATCCTGGAATTGTTATGCAAAGGCCTGTAATATTGGATTTTCCGATGAAGACCTCAATCAGCTTCTATTGCACAATTCAGTTGATTCTGAGTAATCCCATGGGTGAACAAGAGAGAGCTGACGTGGATTAGGTAAGAGCTAGGGCTTGCCTACATGATTTACTAGCAGAACCCTATGGGAGGCCATGCATTGCCTTGTATCCTTGATGGAAGTTAGAGACAAGCACTTGTGTGGCATCTTCTTGGTCTAAACAAAATAAGGATAGTTATTTTCATGCCCATTACATGGTACATCAAACTTCATTTCTTTGGAACAATCTGATCTCAGATGCCCTTATCAGCTAGATTCTAGAATAACTGTATTTGAATTTCATGAAAATACTCACGGATCATGAAACTTACTAAAACTTGAAAAAAGTTTGCCTGTTCAACTGATTATTGGAATCCCTTATTGAGGCACTCATGAGATGATGATCTCAAGAGTCTGAAGTTGTGACTTAGAAAGGTGATCAAACAAGATATTCAGAGGAATTGCAGCATGCTTGATGAACTCACTGCTTTGCTCGGTTATTCTATCAATGGACATGTAGTCAGAAAAAAAGCTTCCCAGGGCCACAGCCATATATCATTTATTTTAGGGATAGAGTCAGTCTCAGTCAAAGTGTGAGCTATTGTTAAGGAAGTAAAAGTAAAGTAGTCTGTAGTTATCAACACACTGGAAGGTAGGGGACGAAGTACATAATCCAGTGAATTTTTGGCAAGACCTGAAAACACATACCTACTTCCACTGAAATACTTGACAGTATTTCCACTACAGTGAAAGTTTCATAGAATGCAATGAAAACTGAAAGATTTTCCACATTACCCTATAAAGCTTTTAGAATAATTTGATCCCTTTTGTAGAACCCTATAACTGTTTAAAAACAAAAGAAAAAAAGAGCACTTCTTCCTTGTCTGTATTTTTAGAGTAGTATCTGCAGAAACTTATTAGAGCCAACTCCACTAAATTCTTTACAACCGTCTCACAAGGGTGGTTCTCGAAGTGAAAAAGAGAAAAATGTTGGCAGTTTATGTAATACCTTTTTCACTTACACAATCTGAGAGGCTGTCTAGGAAGTTTAAGCATGTACAAGTCTCTGGTGACAAGAATCAAGCTGGAGAGATTTCTCTACAAGCTCAGCCTTGTCTGTGTGTCCTCTTGTACACCCTTGTCCTATCTCTCTCTCTGCTTCTGAGAAGGCAAAGGAAAACCACATTCCCTTGAAAAACAGCATTTAGCAGACTGAATGCAGTATTTGTATGATTAAAAAAAAACAGCAACAAAACCAACTATTTTACAAGAGCTCCTTCTGGGTCTGTTCTGGTGAAAGTAACATGACCTAGTAAACACATTAGCTACTAAAAAGCCTGGTCAGTTCCAAGTAGTACAGTAAAATGTTCCCCATCTGACTCTTACTCTATTCTTTGCCTTTCCTATAAGTAGTCCATGTCCCCGTAGCCTTCCCTGACTAAACACATAAAGGGGCCAAGAGTGCCCTCACTCTCCTTTGCATCGTACATGATCTGGAACTCCAATCATTAAATGCCTAATCCATACCCCCTCTTGCCACTCAGAGCATTAAGAACTCTGTGGCCCCCATGCTATTTTTCCTCCTCACATGTCTGGTACAAAATGTTAAGCATCCTTGTGACCTTTAAGCGTTCTGCACGGCTCTCCATCTCCTCTATACATGATACAGACTCATCTCCACCTCTTATTAGAAAATCCTGTGCATGCACCTGCCTTGATTACATCAGCATATATGCACACAGCTGAGCTAACACATTTCAATGAAACTACTGCAGAAGCAAACGGAAATGAATACCTCTCCTTCTGCTGGCAATCCAACAGTTGCTCTGCTGTGGTGTCAACTTGGCATGCAATTAGATTTATATGTGAATCTAATTTCACTGTTACCTGAATTTCATAATTTGGGATCTAGAAAAAAATTATGCTGAGATGACTCTAATGTTGGACTTTAAATCATGAAACTATTTCAGCTCCTTGTTCTTGAAACATCAGATCCTGTAGAAGCTAATGAAACAAAATTTCTCCTTTTCTACCAGCTACATACTCTAGGAATAATATGTGAATAAAGCAAGCAGTGAATGAAAGATCCAAGGTAGATACCAGTCACTAGAATCTACTGGACAATTTATTTAGATTCAGACAACACAACAGTTGCATTTCTCAAGTCTCAGGGAAGTGAGTTTTTTAGTGGTGTTTAACTGTGCACAGATATATGACAGTGATTTCTTTCACTTGGTAAATAAACATTCAGGAAACATTAGAAAGAGACCTAGCAATTTTATAAGTGTGCATGGGTACCAGAGTATATTTGATTTGTCACTTTGGATTTGACTGCAGAACATATGAGGTACTTTTTTCTTCAAGGGTGAAGGGCTTCTGGGTAAGAGGAACATGGTACACAACTTCTAACTACTGCTGAGCAAGCTAAATCAGTGAATAAAATGTGGATTCATCACAGGCACCAATTACTTGAAGGAGTGTAGCAGTGTAGGAAAACAAGTGCTATTAGGAATGAAAGGTCTGCTCCAGATTCTTGTTCTAAACTTGACACCAGAGTACCAGGAAAGTCTCTGTGGGAGAGTTTGGAAGACCTCATTTCATGTCTAGTGGAGCAAACAGCAGTTGTAAAATCTCAAGAGACAAGGGCCACCCAGAGTGTGTCAGTTTATCAGCTGGACAGCTGTGGTGTGTCTACAGATGCCAAACCATAAGCACATTGGCAGGGAAAGCAGGAATTGTGGCCAGCACGCAGAGAAGTGGCTCCTGAGTTTCTGAATTGCCTGCCTCTCATAATACACTTACAGTCCAGGCCAGGCTGCCAGCTCCAGCAAGCTTATAATGCAGCGGGCCAGTGACATAAACACATCTCACACCTGGCTTCATAGCCTTTGGAAAAATTCCTTTAATACAGAGAATGGAAATTTGAGAACATAGTAGCATTTCAATTACCACTTTGCTTTAGGTAGGTAGCAAGATAACAACACTGTAACTGAACAGACTCTTACATTCTTACTGCTTCTCATCTGGAGAAACAGCCCTTTGGGAGCTATAAGCAGGGCGACACGGGGAGCCTGAGGTGGCAAAGAAACTACTGCAGGACTTCAATAAATATTCTCTGGGTTCATGGGAGTCTGAGCATAGCACTAAAGCTACTTTGCACACACAGTGGTCTTACCACAAAACAAAGCCATGTGTCTTAAATAAAAAAGCGCAAGTTGTTGATGATGGCTGGATTTTCCACCCATGGGAGGAAAGAAGATGGAAACCAAACCACATGAATCACAACAGGAAGGCAAAGAGTCATGGTTCAAAGAAGAACTGGGGCTACAGTGACAAGATAACCAGAGTCAACAACAAATACCAAATGGAAGCAGAAAGGCAGTAGATAACTATTCAATTAAGAATTATCTGAAATATATGTGATGCTTTATGTTAGCCATAGGTTTCCTTCAGTTACTGTTTAAGCTGGGATATTTAATATTACTAGTGTTTATAGCTGAAATAATAGCTGCATAAATATACCAATAAGCTTTGAGAGGATAAACTCTGTTTCTGTTTTTGGCTAGATTTTAAGCCTCCAGCATTGAGGTGCAGAGGCTTGCCCAGGTTTCTTAACACCCTCTAACACAGTGAAGAGTAAGGTAAATCTGGTGGAATAAGAGCTGTTGTTGCCAGTTCTCTACCATCCTCAGGGCTGGCTTAGCTGGCTGGTAGATACTAATTTCCTTTTGGTTTCCTTTATTTTAATTGGAAAGTGATACACAGAAGTAGTCTGAGAAATGCCTGCAGTTGTTCTGTGGTTAATGGAGAGAGTGTCTTCAGAGATCAAGAAAAAATTTGGTCTGTCTCACCTTTCCACGTAGAGAAAAACTGTGTCTAGATTACTTGCAAGTTACATGGACACTTCTCTCCAGCAAATACAGAGAAACAGACTCAGAGCATTACAAAAACCAGGAACCAGGTATTTCTGGCAGCTTTTTAATGAACAAACAATGAGAACTGGTAGTAATCACTCAACAGTTCCAAACTCAGGCTTGTGGTAATGATCATGCCTGTGACGTGCAAAACAACACAGACCAACTTCATAGAATTATAGAATCACAGAATGGTTTGTGTTGAAAGGGGCTGTAAAGACAATCCTTTCCAAGAGGCAGGGACACAACTCAATTTAAATATTTTTCTCATAGATTAGACTTATCATCAAATGACCCACATCTCTGCAGTTCTTTAGGCATTCTGCAACTACAAACCTGAGTGATGGGTTTGGGGCCCATTAGGGAGAAAGAAGGTAGTGGTTTGGGCTAGGAGGGAACATCAAAGTGTAAGCTAAAGAGAGAATGGGGAAACCTCCACTGCGTTTCTGCTTTTCTGTAGTATCATGCCCGTGAGTTTTTGTGCTTCCATTAAGATATGTGCTCTATTGCCCAAGCCAGTTCAGTAAGTAACTGAAATAGGAAAGGGATACAGGGATGAACTGTCAGCATGTGTGACTATTTCCACACTTGCTAAGTGAAACTCTGGCACTGCCATTCTGTAGCTTGCTGGTATCATCACAGTCACTGAATCAAGTGGTTGTAAGGAAGATGTGGGTAACCTTAATCACCTGGTCCTGCTACTCAGCTGGTGACTCCTTTCTGCCCTTCAAATCCAGTGGAAGTGGGATCATCTGGCATAGGCTGACTTGATTCATCTTACTCCATATATCTTTTGGTGTTATCACAGGAAAGCATGAAAAAAGGGAAGGAAAACAAATGCAAAAACAACTTACTTATTTGACTTTTACACATAAACATCACACCTATTGAAATCTTTTGGCCAATGAGGTCACAGTTTGCAAGAAAGTAAACAGAAGGAGTTTATCATTTGAAACTTCTATGGTAATATTCAAGCCTTGCAACAAAATCCTTATTAGTTACAGCTTACAGCTACAACTTTTATTAGGGCAGAAGAGGGAAAGGGTAGCTGATGAGTCATTAATGAAATGCAGCCACAAAGAAGATGACAGCTATGAATCTAGCATGTTTCACAAAAGACAGGGAAGCATTCATACAATTGCAAAAGGCTTTGGCAATCCTTTATTATGAAAACAATACAATTATGACCACCCATCTACAACAAAGACATACTAAATTTAAGCAGGTAGAGAAAATGGTCACTTAGCTGATCAGAGCCTGCCTCATATGACAGCAGCTTTTTCAAGCTAACAGAACTTTAAAAAGGCTGTCAGATTGCCCAATGGTTGTGTAAGTTCAGCAGATACAAGGGAAGATGTAAAATTAGACATAAAGTAGAAACTCAAAACACCAAAGACAAGAACCTTGTTAACAGTTTTAGGCTGTCTTGGACTGAATTTAGGCTGGAAATTATGTTTGAAACTTTTGGAAGAGTTACTGGAGCTTTGGAGCTACTTTCCCTGCTTCCTCTGCTCTCTGCCTATTGTTGTCTCCTCTAGCTGATATTGCTGCTTCTACTCAGGCAAATCTTGACTAAAAGGACAGACTAGTTATCTGACAGAATGGTGTTCCTAGCTTCCATGGTTCCCAGAAAATTATAGTCATGAGTATCATGAGTCTTCCTTCTGTGCACTAGTAGAGAGCATTAGCACCTTACAGAAGCATTGAATGGATCCCATTCCATTCCATTCTGCAACAAACTAACTATAGTTAGACAAAGCAAAACATTACTTTCTTTTTTTACTCTTTTTTTTTTTTTTCTAGTAAACCCTAAGAGCAGAACCACTATGGAATCACAGAACAGATAAGTTTGGAAGGGACTTCTAAAAGACATCTAGTCCAGCCTCCTTGCTCAGGCAGACACATCTGGAGCAGGATGCCCAGGACCACATCCACTTGGCTTTTGATGATCTTCAAGGAGGGAGACCTAATAGCTCCTCTTGCAGCCTATGCCAGTGCTCTATCTCCTGAACAATAAAGAGGTGCTTCCTGATGTACAGATGGAACCTCTTGTTCCTGTTCATTGCCTCCTGTCCTTGTGCTAGTTAGCACTGAAAAGAGCCTGGCTTCATCTTCTTTGTATCCTCCATTCATTTATCTGCACACAGTGCTGAAATTCCCTTGGAGCCTCGTCTGCTCCAGGCTGAACAGTCCTGGCTCTCTCAACCTATTCTCAGAAGTGAGGTGTTAAAGTCCCTTAAACACTTTTATGGTCCTATGCTGGACTCTTTTCAGGGTGTCTAGGTCACTCTTTTACTAGGAATCCCAACACTAGACGTAGGGATCCAATCACAGTATCACTGATGTTGAATAGAGCATCATTTGCTTCACCTCTCTTTATCTGCTGACAATTCAAACAAGCATACTGTTAACCTTCATAGTGACAATGCAAAATTTCTGACTCACGTTCATCTTGGTGTCTACCAGGAAACTCAGAATGTCTCCTGCAAATCTTTTTTCCAGCTAGGTGGTCCCCAGCATATACTGACACCTGGAGTTATTCCCCCCTAACTATAAGACTTTGCACTTCTTCTTGCAGAACTTAATGAGATTTTTGTTGGTCCACCTCTCCAGACCCTCTGGGATCCTTCGTATGGCAATCCAGTCCTCTGGTGAGTCACCCATGAGTGGGATGTGCTCTACTCCACCATCCAGATTATTAATGAAGATTTTAAACAAGACTGTACTCAAATTCTGCATAAGCACTGAAGTCAGGCTGGATGCTTTAAGATTATGTGCAATTGAGTACAAAATATGTTTCTTACCAGCTGTCACATACAAAGCATTTATATACATAATTCATCCATTCGGTACACTGCTTTCATCTCTACCACATATCACAAAATGTAATACTAAAGATAAGAAACCATCAACAGCAGCTCCATTGCTTTCAATACATTTACTTTCTACTCCTCTATGAACCAACAACAGTATCTGGATTAATCTTTAATTATTTGCAGTAGCAAATCCTCATCATTAGTCTGACTTCTAGCATAAACTCATATAAACAGAGACTAGCATAAGAATACTGAAATGCATTTTATTTATCTGCATGGAAACTGTCATATTTAAATATTTCTTCAGTACAGTCATAAATCTCTCATAACTGAATGCCTGAGTCTAGCCTTCCCTTTGAACTTTATCTTGCATTTATGGAAATGTATTGTCTATGATTTTATTATTATTATTATTTTAACTTAATTTGCTTGATTGTATTTTGGTCTAGCCTGTGTTAGAGATGTCTGGCTCTTGTTAGGTTTTCCTACATTGAAAACAAAGACATTATATCTACAAATATATGTAAATATGAAAATAAACATTGGAAATATTATTCACTCATTATCCTGGTCCTAAATACAGAGAAATCAGAAGTAGTTTCTACCCTCACATTTTTTGAATTAAACTTCTTTAAATTAAACCTTCTAATTGATATTGGCCTGAGGCATCAAGTTCAGCCTGAGTAAAAGTTTAGTTTTGAAGGCTTCATTCAGACCACACACTGCGAAGTATGATGCTGAAACCAAGGAAAAACTGTACCAAATATACAAGATCTTACTTAATGCTACATAATTATTACTTTTTATTCTAGATTGGGAGCTTCCAAAGCAAAAAATGAGATCTCCACTGTTCTGAATAGATTCAGAACATGAAATTGATAATCAAGCAATTGTTTTTACATTTGAAGAAAGGTAATGATTCTGTTCTGGATTCAGGTTTTGACTTCTTTCTGTGCAGGGAGCCAAAGGAAAAGCTATGTGGAATTGCATTTACAGTGTCTGGAGGCTTGTGTATAAGTATTAGTCTTAACAGAAACCCCCATAAACAGAACATATGCAAATGCTCTCTCTCAGGAGCATAGAATGACAAGAGTTGACTCTAACACCAATGAGAAGTCTATGAAAATAACATTTCTTTATAAATATATATATATATATAATATTAGTCACTCTTTAGATCTTAAATAGTGTAATCTGTGCTTCAAATAGATTTTAATGCACAAAGCCCTGATCCAGTGTACTTTGTTAAGAATGCAAAGAGATCCTGTGATTATCTGCATCTTCTTCTAAACAAGAAAGGAAATATTAGAAAATTTCCTCCAGATTGATGAGAATTGGGAATGGGCACAGAGAAAATCTGTTATGGTAGCACCCCTTAAGCCCAGAATACTTGAGCAGTGAATACTTGAGCAGAGCTTTTAACAGACTCTCAAAGAAACAGGATTAGTTTAACTTCACCGTGCTCATTTATGTTTTAGCCCTAACCATTTGTTACTTGTCCTGTGAATCAAAGCCCATGAGCTTTTTCTGTTACTGTAAAAAGGGATCTAGTTTCTCAATAGAAGTGTATAAAATTCCATGGTTTAGTTCCTACTGACAACATGCAATCACAATAATCTACTTTAATGGGAATATACTCAGCCTGTATAATACCACTGACAGCTCTGGACTTGTGGAAATGGTGCTCTAATGAAATGAACATGAAACTCTCAGTTTCGCCTTGTGCTATCACAGTCAGCAGGGAGGGAGCAGCTCAGACTCAGGGGAACCCCACACTTGAAAATGTCAACAGTCATAACCAGTTCTGCCCCAAGGCAGGGATTAGCAAACACAGCACTTTCAAAAATAAAGATGTCCTTTTTGCCTTTCTCCATCTATAGAGGTAAACTGTTCTATTAAATTTAACAAAAACGTTGTAATGTGTTCTATAACTGCGGTGAAATGCTTGTTGCCTATAGCCTGATGATAAAGGAAGAAAAAAAAGTGTCTAGAGTCTACTGGCTGCTGAAAAAGTGACTGTAGGAATTCAAGGATTTCACTCATGATACTGTGGTACTGTTCAAAAAAATAAGCAGAAGAGACATGTGGTGATATAATGCTATTTATTGTATATTGCACCAACGGCAAGGGCCTGGGAAGCCAGCCAGATATGTGGGATAGTTCTCCTCTAATCTGTTGTATTCAATGTGTTTTCACCCTTGCAATCTCTAAAATTTCTATAGGGAGGTTACATTTTCACTTTCTCTTCTGCTGCCATAATCAAATATCCTTGTACCAGATATCATTGCTGGCCACAAAAGGATCAAAGAGCTTTCATAGAGTTTATAATGTAAATGGATACTATCAATAACAGACAAATAAGAAATGAGGGAAAAAAAACAAACTCTATCAATAAGACTGAAGAAACCAAATTTCAAATAGCCACAATTACTATAAACCTTATTATACCTTAGATTCTAAAATTAATGCAAATTAGTGTTAGTCTGAGATAGTCTGCTCTACTATGTGAAGCAAAGCGTGCTGGGAAACTGGTATAAATTCTGCTAACTTACTGAAACAAATGCCTGGTTATCCATCCTGACATAAAGGAGGTGGAAATCTAAAAGGGCTGTACAAAACAGGCTGAAAAATCTGGTGGAAGGAGCTTTACTAGTAGACAAGCCTAAGGAGGTGGTAGAATGCATGTAAAATTATTTTTAATGTCTGCATTAATAACAAAATCCCAGCGTATGTGGATTTTTCTGGCTTCTGCCCAATAGGAGTACCATTCTACATCTTCTGACCTCACGCTACCCACCCATGGTATTTTGAGGGCCAGTAGTGTTCTCTTTCAACACACTTGAAGCACATCCAGCTATTGTTGTATTAAATACCTTTCTGTAATTTGTGTAGCCTTAAAGTAATCAGGTGGGAAACAGCTGCTGTACAAAAAGGGAATGAGTTTCCACTGGAAAAAAAAAAATACATAGTGCTGTTATTAATACTAGTCATTACTTCAACACTCAGCATGCTAACACGTTAAATACAGGAAGGTGCTTCTCCCGGATCTAGTGGTGCTAGACGTGCCAACATATTTAGAGTCTTCACTGGATTCCGTCTTTGTTGCTCTCATTTCAGTTTGAAAATTAACTTGGGCTTTCCATGGAAGATATAAGCAACCCCATATGTTTCTTTTTGGAATATCTCTCAGTACACTTAACACTGATAACAGAAAGATGAATACTACTGTGATCTGCAACAAATAAAATATGAAGATCAGAATAGCATATTATTCTGATGGTGGCAATCATATTGTCTACGGAAGACAAGAACTCAGGAGAGCTTTCATAAATTAATCTGTGTGAGTCATCAGAAAAAAAATGTCATACTAAAAGGGCATACCTTGCAGGTTTTCTGGATTAGTTCAAAGGAATATTGTTCCTACACAATTACAAGCACTCTATCCTGAGAAAGAGATGTTGTTTCCAGTCCTTTTTTATAAGGAGTACTTACCTCAAAATGTTATGGTTATTGTAAACTGCCATGAAGAGCAAGCCAAAAACTGTGAGAAGTGTTGAAAACAATTTTTCTTCAAGAGGCACTAGTACAAGAGTAAGGAATACTTATGTTTTTGTTTTCATTCTTTTCTTTTGGGCATGTTATTTATGTCCTTTCCATGGTTATATGCTATTCTATCTCTAAGCAGAGAAATAAAAAATGCTTACACACATGTAGAAGGATCACTGAATGTTGAAGAAGAGAAGAAAAACTTTTGAGATCAAAGCTTCAGATTAGAACTGGATCCCCTTCTAAAGCATACCATGGCAGTCAAAAAGAAGAAATACGTTAAAGGAATGCCAAGGGAATGTTTTACGACGGGTGTTGCATAGGAAGACCTTGAAATAAAGGTGAATGATATGAATTCAGCATAATTCGTACAAGGGAGAGCCAAAATCAGTTGTCTCTCTGACAGAGAAGATTCAATTTCTTTGGAAGTTAAAGCATATTCTGAGCCTTGACTTCTGCTGGAGTTGAGAAGCAGTACCAGAGAGACATGATACTGCCCCTGGTGTAAGGCAGCTGCTCTGGGCTCCCAAATCCCCCTGAGGTCCCACTCTAGGCAGGCAGGCATTTGTACTTCCCACCATGGGAGGATCATGTCACACTGGACAGCACCAACTCCTCTTCTGGGTTTAAGAGTTTTGAGGTGATTTTGCCATAAACAAAAGCAAAATATTGCCTTCTAGGTAGCTCAGTCTCATATAAGTGTGTTAAGAAACAATAAAGCTCATTCAGGCTCAAAGACTCTGCCCAGTCCAGATAAGAGTATGTTATAGATCCCTAGTTCACAGTTAAGTCCAGGGACAGAGCACAGTAGAAATCCCCCAGATTGTCCCCAAGGTCCTTTTGAGGTCAACTTTTGGCTCAAGCCATCCCAGTCAGCATCTTCTCTCAAAAATTACAGGCCACTGGAAGAAGCAGAAGTGTGTAATTTCCTTTGTACAGAAGGTTTTAACAAGAACATCTTTGGGGATACTGCAAAAAGAACTTTCCACAAATAAGATGATAAACTTGCACTCAAAAAAAAAAACCAAAAAAACAAACAAACAAAAAAAAACAACAAAGTAAACGAGCAAAAATGACAAAAAAAAATTGCCACCTCCTTTTCAAATATCAGTAAATCAGATTAAATGACCACTGTTGCTCTGTTCTGCTCCTCTGCCATTAAAATATGAGAATTTTGCATATTTATTCACCTTCTCAACATAAAATAGGTAGAGGGGCAAAAACCTCAGGAATATATTTTATGGAGTCAAAAATAGCTACCATTTTTTTATATATATGTAGGCTGTCCCAAAAGTAATGCCTCCTATTTATCTCCATGGAATCTACAACAGACACAAAGAGCACAATAATGCTATTTGATAGAGTAAATTCTCAACTACAAACTACTATTTTTTCAACAGAATCACCACTGTTAGTTATACATTTTCACCAGTGATAAACAAGAATTCACATGCAGCGTTCATAAAAATCTGCGTGGACATCTGGAATGTGACTTGTCTTTCACGTCACTGTCACCAGTGCTGAAATGCACCACTCACTGCCTCATTGTGTTCACATTCACTGTTTGGTCTCCATTAATGCTCAACAGACATTGATGAACATCAGTGGGTACCATTTTTTTCCCACATGGAGGAATTAAATGACAAACCTTTATTCCATATGTACACCTATCGGTCAGACTGCCCCCCTGCTGCAGTCTGTTGGATGGCAACAAAATGTAGTGGCATACTGATGGGAAGGTTCCATCTCTGGTGCCATACCACCAACATCTGCCTCTGACATCATGGGCCAACATAATAAAACAAAAGGCATTACTGTCAGAGCAGTATTCATATGATAGTGACTCATTTCAGATTTTCTTGTAACTTATAACTATCATTTGTAAGTAAAGATCCAAAACTATACTAGGAGAAAATGAACTCACTTTAACCTATACTGGGAAAATGGGTACTTGTTCTACTAGACAAGCTGGCATGAGCTCAGAAGAGCAATACATGAGACAAACCTAAGAAAATGATTGTCTATTCTCATTCAACCTCAGTACAAATTTCACAATGAAGCTGGAGCTTTGGAATGCTTGACCAGATCTCTGTGAACCTGATTACCAAGGTTGAAGTTACCATGAATTACTGTTGTACTCATTAGTGGAAGTTCTTAGAGACATTAAGTCATCTACTGGCTGACCTTCTGGAGTAGTAGATTTATATTATCCAAGTTTCAAAAAATACTAATATCAGCAGCTAAACACAGAATATCACTGTATAAAGTCTACTGAGTCAAAGAATTTTGTGTCTCAGACTCCAGACTCTGAGACCAGTGATGGTTCATTCACATCTATTAAAATAAACAAACAAACAAACAAACAAACAAATAAATAAATAAAACCAAAGCATTTGATTTGATATCCAGTTTAGGATAACAATTTTATATATTCATGCAAGATTAAAGGTCATAGTGACACCAGATGATATGACATAACTTCAATCACATTTTAAGAGATAGTTCAATGTTGAGTTCAGGCAGATGGACAAAGAGAGAACTGGAGTAGGGGCTTTGTAGCATTTGAAACATCGATGGATATTTCACTTTTATATCAGAGAAAAAATGGCAGTATAAGAAAGAGTAAGAATGCTATGGGTAAAATTTCAGCCACACTAAGGTTAATGATGCCAGAACTTCATCTCTGAATAAACTTTTTCAGTAAAATCTCCCTCAAAGTTTTCTGAAACATTAAGACGTGATTATGACAATACATCTTAATGGGAAAGAAGTTTACATAAATGTTTGAGGTTTGGGGCCAGATTCATTTGAAAGTAAGCTATACAATGTTGGAAAAATTGGTTGCTTTTCTTCCAGATTCACTAAAGTTCAGGTAGTAGTTAGAGAAGGTCAAGTCTAACCCATATTTCCACCTTCACATCGTAAATTCTAACTATACCAAAGAAAACAGCACTGCTCTTCAGTAAGGGATCTTAATAGAACCTTTCAATAAATAATTACAAAGATTTCCTAGTGAATTTTCTTTTCATTTCCTTAGAATGCCTGATGTAACTTTTTCCCTTTCTCTGCTGATGACTTTTATAACCTTCAGCTTTACTCTTTCATAGTTCCCTGGTATTCCAAATATCAGGTGAAATTTTTCTAGACATGCACAGCCATTGCTTCAGTATGTTTTGTTCTTCATCTGTGTTGAATAGTTTTTTTACAGTTTGGTGCTAAGCAAAGGTTGTTCTTTTTGTGCTTGGCCCTGAGGCTTGGCAGCAACACTGCAAAATGACTTAGTCCCCAAACCAGATGTTCAAGTTGTTTTAATAATATCTTATGTTTCCTTCACAAAGTAAAACAAAAACTCACTGTATCAGAATGTTCCAGTATTGTAAAAATGTGATATTTGCTGCCTACATTTTGCCCACCAGATGGTAGCACTGAAGTGAAATCAGATTTCTAATCAAAGTACATATCAATCTCCCATAGGTTGGACAAAATTGCTCCTTTGCAGTTTTTGCATGAGTGAACTACAAGCAATTCCCTTGATCATCTCTGTTGTACCAGTTATTGTATTATCAGACAGCAAACATAATCCATATGTAGGTAAAGTGATCTAAGACATCTCATTCAAGGCTTAGAACTGTTCTTTTCACAAAGTTTTGACCCTAAACCAGGCAAAGCTTGGTCATTGTAGCTGAGTTTCCTTTTGAGGTTTTGGATTTATTCCAAACCTAAGTTCACACTCTGCCTGTAAAGGTTCATACATGCTTGCTTTGTGAACCTGCTGAGTTTACTCATATCTCATGGTCAGAACTGAGGTGAAAGGAAAGCATGTAGAAAGGATGAATGACCCAAGCCTGTAGACCCTCCACATGTATAACCTCCATTAACTTCTCACAGAGAGCCATGCATGAAGCATGTTTAAATCATTTTACTTCCTTTGGCAGGAAGGACAGTGTCACTGAACAAGGACTCAGAGTTCAATTCCTGTCTCCGATGCAGACTTCCCCTGTAGTTCTGGCAAAGTCATCCGGGAGTACAAATCCATGTCACATGAAAATGAAGCTTTCGCTGACACAAGGACAAGATTTCATCTTAATCTGGTTCCATTGCAGCTCTTGATATTCTATGTGAATTCATTTTACTGCATCCTTTTTTGTCATACTCATTTAGACTGTAACATCTTTGAGTAAGGCTCTGTACAGCGTCTACTACTGACAGAAGCTGATCTCAAGTGGGACCTTTAGGTGCCCCTGCCATGCATTTGACAGACAGTAATAAACACAAGTCCAGAGGATTTTGTTTGACAAAATCACTATCAGTGTTCCATCATTAAACACTTGACTGTCCTGTAAAATTCAGAACCTTCCTGTAGGTTCTGCTTCTAACAGAGAAGAGCAACACTTTTGGGCCAGCAGAATGCTACGTTCATTGATGCATTAAAATGTTGGGTTTTTCCTAAACGTTTTATTTAAGTTGACTTGCAACATCTAGGTACAAAAGGACATATGATATGAACCAATAAATTAGAAAAATGTGAATACATTAATGTAAGTTTATAGAGTGGCTCTTGGAATCAATGTCACTGACACTAAAGAAGGATAACAGCAGGTGAAAACAAACCTGAAACCTGTGTAATTTCATGTCTGCTTGTGCCTAACCTCCAAGCCTCTTTATGACATCATCTGCCTATTCACTGGTTCAGCTTTTGCATGTTTCCTACTAAATCCAAGCTGTTTCTAAACTGACTGTCCTGTATACAGTACCACAATTCACTAAATGTATTTTCATGAGCACAGTAAATAGGGAAGACACTAAGCAAGTGACACTGCCTGCTTTCATAAACAATATTCTGCCCTAGTGTGAGTATCAGTAGTACTTCAAGTTTTATCATCTGTACAAAGAGCATTACTTTTCAGTATGGAAGACAATGGGTTCAGAACATCCAGAAACAGTTTCATCATCAGTTTAGTTCTCTCTCTTATCCCATCCCAAGATTTCTACTTGCACACCTAATTCCACAGATCCACTGCTGTTCAGTGTATCTTGCACTCAGATTTGGAATTGTTCTTCTTGCAGCTTCTATTTCTTTTAAAATGTTATTGTCTACAGGAAACCAGCCTTGCTTGAAGCTAAGAAATAACTGCATGCTCTCTTTTAAAGAGAGGAAACAATTCACATTTTTGCTGTACTCATGCTACTAAACTAAATATGCTAAGGAAAGTTTTCTGGCCCAAAGATCTAGCATTGAGCAAGCTACCTCAAACCCATTCACATCCCTTACCTACTAAACTGGGGTGAATGCATCCAAACTGCCCTTGGCATGAGCTAACTCACAAGACATCTTTGGAAACTGTCAAGGGGAGTGCCGTCTGACCTGGGTTAGAGTGTTGCCAGCATTCATGCTAATGATTCAATAAAGAAAAGTGATCTTCAGTTCTCAGAAACAGTGTTGATCTTATTCTAGATTCAGTGTATGCTTGATCCTGTCGTGTTAGCTGTTCATGCCTGGTTGACAGAATGTACAGATGTGTCATAGATTCTGTGTGCTAAGCCTCCAAATACAGGTATGACTATCAAAACAACCCAGCTAGAGGTAGTATCAGCAGCATTGCCAGAGATAGAAAGGTCCCAGAGAACACAACAAAGAAAAAAGAATAGTGGCTCCTTTGCATACTTACACTGACCTGCCTTTTACCCCAAAACATTCTTTTGTACAATTATTTATCACATTACTCTGAGCTTCTGATTCTTTTCCCATCCCTGTGTGTTTTCAGTATTCCCTGCCACTTCCTCTGTGATCTTTCTTCCCTTCACACCTACTCAAACCTATTATATTTGAATCAACTTCGATATACATTTCTCAAATCATTACTTTCCTTTCCTATGCTATTTTCCCCTACTTGAAGTTCTCCTCTGTTACATATTTTTCCTCATTCCTCACAATTACAAAAACCTTGTTTGATTTTCTCTTACTCCCTTGATGTTGTTTTCTTCCTCTAGCCTTTAACCCTGACAGTATATTGTTTAAAATTTAGAATAATTCCTGGACTTCTTCCTCATCTTACAACTACTTGTTGCCTGCTCTTGACATACTTTTCCTGCACTCATTCTTTAAAGTTTGGAATACTGCAAAAAAACATTCTTGTTTCATAACCAGAGCTCCTCTACATTTTCTGGTGTGCCTGTGGCCCTTGACTTATCCCAAACTTACCTCTAGCCATTCTAAAATGGTGGTGAACTCACAAGTTGTTTGCAGCAAAGGGAAGCCAAAGAGTACTTCTGTCAGTGTCAGTGGATTTTACTGTGGTAAAATCATGACAGTGGTTGTACACAGTAGTTGCTTGCCAATTGGCAGGTTGGAAGGTCTGGCAAACCTTGGAATTTGTGGTGATGCTTTTGTGACAGCCTGACATTCACATCCTGACACTGACCTTCAAGAAGCTCCAGAAGCAATCTGTTTGTCCTTCCCTGCGGTTGGGTCTGTTGTCAGATGTTTCAGTCAGTGTGACCTCGCTATTAAACATACATGTTTCATTAGTGTTCATCCCACAGATTATGTCAGTGTATTGCCTTCCTAGTATCCCAATTATTCATGTGGCTGCATCTTTAAATAAACTAAGGTCTAGAGTCAGTGAAATACTTAAGCTTGTGCTGTGCAGCAGTAAGAGAGGGAGAGGAAATGCAGGATGACCTGAGGTGCCTCTGGCAGCAGCAGTTCATTTCCAGAAGCCCAGAGTTGTACAGTCCAAGTGGCTAAGCATTTATCCAGCCCCTTGGGCTTGTTTTGTAGCCAAGAATCCTGATACCAAGCTAGCTGTTTCTGAAGTAGTTCAGGTGTATTTGTACTGCATTTCAGCCATTTCTGTCATTTCGTTATAAGATTTGAGGGAAATACGTAGGATGTTTAGCTCTCCAGGCTTTGCTGGAAAGTGACATTATTAGACATGTTTCAGGCATTGGTCAACAGCACCTTGGAGAGATTCTGAACAAAATGGATGTTCACTAGCAATCCCAGGAGATTCCATATTAACCAAGCACAATTATAAGCTCAAATAGGACTAACATGCTCTGCCATGTACAGGAAAACTGGATAATATGGTGGTCCTTCACCAACATCTGCCTCTGACATCATGGGTAGGGAAATGTATGACTACTTATGGTAGGGAAAAAAAAAAGCAATAAGTATTTTTACAAAATGTTTTGCTATTGATATTTCATATGTGGCTAGAACTATAGTTTGTCAAATTTGAATTGAAACTTGTTTTTTGAGCTTGTTCTTTCTCTTCAAACATCATTAGTTTTATTCAGAACAAAGGGTGTTTGTTATTCCACAACTTTCAAAGCATTCTCTACTGCAGAAAAGTTGCATGGTTACAAGTCTTCTGTTGTTGTTTTTTGTTACTCTAATGCTTCCATAGTTGAGAATGTTCTGGAAGTCACAGATGAAAAAAGAGTGAAGAACAAATAGAAATCTGGGGAGTGAATAATCCCTAGGCATTAGCCCTTACATTATGTTCAATGGCAAGAGAAAGTAAGAAGTAAAAAAAAGGGAACAGGAGACCAAAAGTATTTGGTTACTGAAAAGAGAATAAACAAAACCATAAGCAAAAGGGAGATGTAAAAAACTGAAAACTTTTCCTCAAAGTTCTTGTTTTGGAAAAAATCCATTTTTTATTGTTTTGCTCCAAATATTTTTTCAGTCAGCCCCAGATTAAACATTTTTGAGTTGAACTTTTACTTCATTAGCTGTTTAGCAGTTTCAGGGTAAATCAACAAGACACAGACAAGTCTTAGTATGCTTCCCAAATATTCCTTTGTAGGCCACATAACCCATTTTTTTCATGGCATTTCAGGCCATCTCTCTGTTTTTAGAGCACCTCTCAGATTTAATTTGAAATTCCTTGTTCTTTAGGCTGCTTGATTTTTTTGCTTTTTTAATGTTGAAACTATGTGACAGAAAATTGGAGATCTGGCAAAAATACATTCTACAATAGTATTTCTTTTCTGTGGGGTATTTTTAGTCTATTTATTTACCTACTTATTTTTTTATTTATTTGAAGAATACTAACAAGTACACCCTGTTTTCATTTCTGGTTAAATTTTCTAAAGAAATGTATTTTCATCTAGACTGTTTACTTAATTTAAATACTGAAGTCCCTGGTATCTGGAGAGTCTTGGTTAGATGGTCACTTCCAGAAGGATCTGGTCAAAAACTCTATGTCCACGTGGAGGCTGGTCATGAGTGGTGAACCCCAGGGGGCTCGGGACCAATCCTCTTCAATATCTTTATCAATGTCATAGACAGTGGGATTGAGTGCAACCTCAGCAAGTTTGCTGATGACACCAAGATGAGTGTTGCAGTTGATGTAACAGAAGGAATGTATGTAATCCAGATGGACCTTGACAGGCTTGAGGAGTGGACCCTTATGAACCTAATGAGGTTCATCAAGGTCAAATGCAAGAGGTTTCAGCTGAATTGGGGCAATCCCAGATATGTGTACAGACTGGGAGAGCAACCCTGTGGAGAAGGACTTGAGGGTCTGTTGGATAAAAAGTTGAACGTGAACCAGCAGCATGCACTTGCAGCCTGGAAGGACAGCAGTAACCTGGGATGCATCAAAAGAAGAGTGGCCATCAGGGAAAGGGAGGTGATTTTCCCCCTCTACTCTGCTCTTCTAAGGCCTCATCTGAAGTACTGCATCCAGATCTGGGGCTCCCAGCACAAGAAAGATGCAGAGCTGTTCAAGTGGATTCAAAGGAGCGCCACAAAGATGACCAGAGGACTAGAGCACCTTTCCTATGCAGAAAGGCTGAGGGAGTTAGGCTTGTTCAGTTTGGAAAAGTGAAGGCTCCAGGGAGACCTCATTATGGCTTCCTGGACAGGGAGCTTGTAAACATGAAGGAGATTGACTTTTTTACATAAAATCAGAGAACCATGGAATCACCAGGGTTGGAAAAGACCAAGATCACCCAAACCAACTGTCCACCTATTACCAATATTTCTCATTAAACCATCTCTCTCAGTACAACATCTAAATGTTTCTTGTGCACCTCCAGGGTCAGTACCTTTGCCACCTCCATGGTCAACCCATTCCAGAGCTTGGCCACACTCTCGGAGAAGAAATATTTCCTAACGTTCAACCTGAATCTCCCCTGACACAACTTGAGGCCAATTCCTCTAGTCCTATCACTAATTATGTGGGGAACAGGCTGTCAAGATTCTGTGTTATATAACCTTTCCTGGCACCAAGGTCAGACTGACAGGCAGGTAGTTCCCCAGATGTTCCTTATGACCTTTCTTGTAGATGGAAGTTCCACTGGCTAGCCTGCAATCCTCTGAAACCTCTTCTGTTGATGGGGAATGCTGATAGATGATGGAAAGTGGCTTGGCTAACACCTCTGCCAGCTCTACCAGCACCCTCAAGTGGATCTCATCTGGCTCCATGGACTTGTGTCCATGTGAAGTAGTAGGTGTCTAACTGTTTCCACTTGAATCATGGGGGGTTTATTCTGCTCCCCATCTGAGACTTCCAGGTCAGACAGTAGAGTACCCTGAGGATAACTGGTCTGACTTTTAAAGACAGATGTACAGAACGCTTTGAGAACCTCAGTTTTTTCCTTATCCTCAGTGATCATGTTTCCCAACATGTCCAGTAAAGGATGGAGATTTTCCTTAGCCCTCCTCTTACTGTTAATATATTTGTAAAAAAGTTTTTTGTTCTCTTTTATCCCAATGGTCAAGTTGAGTTCAAGCTGGGCTTTTGCCTTTCCAGTTTTCTCTCTGTACATCCTAGCAATGTCTTTGTACTCTCACTGAGTTTCCTTTCCCTCTTTCCACAGGAGATAGATCCTCTTTTTCTCCTGTAGCCTCAGGTAAAATTCCCTATTCATCCACACCTGTCTTCTTCCCTGCTGGCTCATCTTGTGGCATGGGGTATAGCATACTCCAACGCCTTTAGGACTTCCTTGTCTTAACAGGACAAAGAGAAATAATTTTAAACTAAAAGATAAGAGATTTAGGTTAGATGTAATGATGAAATTCTTCACTCAGAAGGTGGCACAGCACTGGCACAGGCTGCCCAGAGAAGCTGTGGATGTCCCATCCCTGGACCCACTCAAGGCCAGGTTGAATAGGGACCTGGGCAGCCTGATCTTGTGGGGGGTAGCCTGCCCATGTCAGGGAACTGGAAATAGATGGGTTTTAACATCCCTTCTACTCTAAGACATTCTATGATTCTATGATGATTCTATAACTTCTTCACAATTCTTGTAAATAAACAGAATTATCTAGGCAATATAAAAAAACAGCTTCTGTTGGAAGTAATGCTTAATGGTCTGCAATACACTGGACACTAATTTTTGTCTATCTGCTGTTACCTTCACTTTCTTGCACTTGCTTTACACTATCATTAAAATTTTTACCAAAGAAAATTTCTGAGGAACTTAGGAATATGGGGACTGTGCAACCCCAGGATCAAGTAAAGTATCTTCCTTATCAGAGCCTAAGATGTTATAGTTTGCTGGCTGTTCTTAAGGATGTTGTCCTTGACAAGGATGGAGTGAAGCAACAAAAAACTCTATATTCTGCTTTCCTCACTCTTTTCCCCACCATCTCTCAACTGAAAATCATGCAGTTCTTGAATGGTTATTAACTTTCCAATAAGAGGACATGGGGAAGATGTCAGTCAGTGGTTCAGCCCTTGCACTCAGTCATTTCACAACACTCACAAGCAATACGCCACTCTGAGCAAAGCATCCAAGTACTCTCACTCAGGAAAAACAAACAAACATGGATCTCTGTTTCTTCTGTTAGATATATAAAAGACTGAAAAAAAAACAGTATAATCCTTTTCCTGTCCACCTTCTCATTACAAACACAGTATGTTTATGATCTATTCACACTTGTTTACATGTCTTTTGGGACTGTAACTGATCTGTGGAATACTCCAGTACCCAATATACGTGACAGTGTTTCTTTATGCCTGCAAGAAAGACCTTCCCTCAAGCTTGGTGTTACTCTTTTGGCAAGGGTATGGAATTGCTCAGTCCCATCCTGCTGTTTTCTTTGCTCATGACTAGAAACCTTTCTTGGCTCCCTACCCAGTCAGCCAGTCACTTATTCTCTCAACAGTAATAATCACATCCAAATTAGATTTGCTGTTAAACAACATCTCGTTTCTTTCAGAAACAGGAAAAAGGAAAACATATATAGGAAGGCCTTTATTCCTATTCACAGCAACAGGATGCAGGGTTACAATGGGTCATAAGAGCATATGGTGCAAAAGTGAATATTTGTTGAGAATCTCTGCTGCTGAGATCAGACCCTAAAAACTGAATCTCCTCCGTGAAGGACGGAACATTTCTGCTGGCAGTGACTATTTGTTTCAATTCACACAAAAATTTTGCTTTGAGATGACCACTGTACTTATTTATTTTGGGTTCAACCACTGATCTTCCCCCTCCTTCCCCCCAAAAAGTAAAGATTTCAAAAAAGTAACTATTTCTACAATTGTATTGCAGTCTATTTCTTAGATCATCGTTCCACATTATTTCTCTCCTCTAATTTTAGAAGTTCCTTATCCTTTCTTTCTATTCTCATTTCTACCAAACTAAAAAATACAGGCACACACAATTAAATGGATGAGAGATCTGGGGTTAGAAACTTCTGACCTACAAATTGACTACTGTACTACTAGCTAAAATCATGTGGGAGATCACAGACATGATATCTCTCTCTAATTTACTCCCCTAAGCATCTGCTGTCAAACTCAAAACAGAAAACATCAGAATGCCCCCATGTGTATGATTTAGATCACCACTACTCCGAAAGAATATGTCACAGTAAATAAAAAAAGAAAAAAAAAGAAAAGATGATGACAAAAAAGATGAACAGCATGGGCAGCCTAGGTTTGAGAGTAAATTAACCTTGAAAAAGATACAAATGAGAGACAAAAGTACATAATTTTTTCTGTAAGTCATCCTTGTCATTGTCCATTGCTAGGTGTAAAATGACAGAGTCAACTAGCCATTCAAGTATAGAGTACTTCAATAACGTGCAATGAAAATGTGGAACACAAGGGATTTGAGAAGAATTGCATGACTGAATTCATACGGTGTTATGACAGGTTGAGAAAAAAAAACAAAAAAATCAAACTCTATTAAATACAAATATGAAGTGTCTGGATCTGTAAGTTTCTATATTGAAGTTATTCCAGTGGAAGTATTAGTCTGTACGCTACCTTTTTATAATCTGTCCCTAAGTATCTGGCATCAGTCACTGTCAGAGGCATAAGACTTGGGAAAAATGACTTCTATATAACTCAGTACAGGAATATTTACAAATTACTGTCCAGTTTAGAATCATAGAATGGCTTGGATTGGAAAGGACCTTAAGGATCATCTAGGAGGGTTCACTAGATCAGGTTGCCCAGGGCTTCGTTAAACATGGACTTAGACACCCCCAGGGATGGAGCATCCACAGCTTTTCTGGGCAGCCCATTCCTCACCACCCCTCTGAGTAAAGAATTTCTTCATAACATCTAACCTAAATTTTCCCTGCTTTAGTTTAAAACCATTTCTCCTGGTCCTATCTGCTTGTCTCCTTCCTGCTTATAAGCACATTTTAAGTATGGAAGGCCACTATCAGGTCTCCCGGGTGCCTTCTCTTTTCCAGGCTGAACAAGTCCACCTGGCCATCTTTTATCTTATCAGCTCCCAAAGAGACCAACATACTTAATTTCCTAGGATGCAGGTAGAATTTCCACTATTTTACTAAAAATCTCTGAATCTGTAGGTAACAAATTAAGACAAATCAAAGCACTTCTTATCTGAGATAAGGCAATTCTCCTATTGCTGTCTGAAGACTGGGATCTGTGTTACTGCAGTACACAGCAACTTAAATATATAAATTGTTTTAGCATTTATTTGAAAATCAATTCAGTCTTTTCTCAAAGTTTATTGTCCCATTAAAGATACTGTTTTAGCATTATAGTTACTGATATTACTACCTCGCTGATAATGGCAAATTACTATCTAAATACTTTCTGAATCCATCATGACCTGGAATTACTTTTCTTGCTTGTATCTGCAAGGGAAAAACTACTTCTTCCATTTTTATTTAAAAGTAGAAATTATATTCTATTTTTTCTTGTTTTGTATGAACAGAATGACTACAGTTATTTACTGGAATTTCAAGTTTGGATTTAGTTTAGTACTAAAGATTATCAACAAGCATCAACATTTGCAGAATGAAAGTTCAGTGTTTTGGATCAGATTATAGGTACACTTTAAAGAAGAAAAGGCTGTCACAACATTAAAATACTATCTGATAATGCAGAAATTAGTGATATGAGCATAATTATTTTTTAATGTATAATAGTTCATTTTGAAGGGACCTACAAGTATCTTGAATTCCAACTGCATGACCACTTCAGGGCTAACCAAAAGTTGAAGGATATTGTCCAAATGACCCTGGAATACTGACATGCATCAACCAACTCTCTAGAATGCCTGTTTCAGCATTTGACCATTCCCATAGTAAAGGAAATTTTCTTAATGCCCAGTCTTAATCTCCCCTGGTGCAGCCTTGAGCCATTCCCACGCATCCGTCCTTCTGTCACTGGTGAGAAGAGCCTGGCTTCTCCCTCTCCACTTCCCCTCCTCANAAAAGATGAACAGCATGGGCAGCCTAGGTTTGAGAGTAAATTAACCTTGAAAAAGATACAAATGAGAGACAAAAGTACATAATTTTTTCTGTAAGTCATCCTTGTCATTGTCCATTGCTAGGTGTAAAATGACAGAGTCAACTAGCCATTCAAGTATAGAGTACTTCAATAACGTGCAATGAAAATGTGGAACACAAGGGATTTGAGAAGAATTGCATGACTGAATTCATACGGTGTTATGACAGGTTGAGAAAAAAAAACAAAAAAATCAAACTCTATTAAATACAAATATGAAGTGTCTGGATCTGTAAGTTTCTATATTGAAGTTATTCCAGTGGAAGTATTAGTCTGTACGCTACCTTTTTATAATCTGTCCCTAAGTATCTGGCATCAGTCACTGTCAGAGGCATAAGACTTGGGAAAAATGACTTCTATATAACTCAGTACAGGAATATTTACAAATTACTGTCCAGTTTAGAATCATAGAATGGCTTGGATTGGAAAGGACCTTAAGGATCATCTAGGAGGGTTCACTAGATCAGGTTGCCCAGGGCTTCGTTAAACATGGACTTAGACACCCCCAGGGATGGAGCATCCACAGCTTTTCTGGGCAGCCCATTCCTCACCACCCCTCTGAGTAAAGAATTTCTTCATAACATCTAACCTAAATTTTCCCTGCTTTAGTTTAAAACCATTTCTCCTGGTCCTATCTGCTTGTCTCCTTCCTGCTTATAAGCACATTTTAAGTATGGAAGGCCACTATCAGGTCTCCCGGGTGCCTTCTCTTTTCCAGGCTGAACAAGTCCACCTGGCCATCTTTTATCTTATCAGCTCCCAAAGAGACCAACATACTTAATTTCCTAGGATGCAGGTAGAATTTCCACTATTTTACTAAAAATCTCTGAATCTGTAGGTAACAAATTAAGACAAATCAAAGCACTTCTTATCTGAGATAAGGCAATTCTCCTATTGCTGTCTGAAGACTGGGATCTGTGTTACTGCAGTACACAGCAACTTAAATATATAAATTGTTTTAGCATTTATTTGAAAATCAATTCAGTCTTTTCTCAAAGTTTATTGTCCCATTAAAGATACTGTTTTAGCATTATAGTTACTGATATTACTACCTCGCTGATAATGGCAAATTACTATCTAAATACTTTCTGAATCCATCATGACCTGGAATTACTTTTCTTGCTTGTATCTGCAAGGGAAAAACTACTTCTTCCATTTTTATTTAAAAGTAGAAATTATATTCTATTTTTTCTTGTTTTGTATGAACAGAATGACTACAGTTATTTACTGGAATTTCAAGTTTGGATTTAGTTTAGTACTAAAGATTATCAACAAGCATCAACATTTGCAGAATGAAAGTTCAGTGTTTTGGATCAGATTATAGGTACACTTTAAAGAAGAAAAGGCTGTCACAACATTAAAATACTATCTGATAATGCAGAAATTAGTGATATGAGCATAATTATTTTTTAATGTATAATAGTTCATTTTGAAGGGACCTACAAGTATCTTGAATTCCAACTGCATGACCACTTCAGGGCTAACCAAAAGTTGAAGGATATTGTCCAAATGACCCTGGAATACTGACATGCATCAACCAACTCTCTAGAATGCCTGTTTCAGCATTTGACCATTCCCATAGTAAAGGAAATTTTCTTAATGCCCAGTCTTAATCTCCCCTGGTGCAGCCTTGAGCCATTCCCACGCATCCGTCCTTCTGTCACTGGTGAGAAGAGCCTGGCTTCTCCCTCTCCACTTCCCCTCCTCAGAAAGTTGTTGAGGACAGTGATGTCACCTCTTACGTAGCATGCTCTTCTCCTGATTGAATGACTCAGGTACTCTCAGCCTCTCCCCACAGAGCATGCCTTCCAGCCCTCCTCTTGATGCATTCAAGTGCTCTAAGGTCATTTTTATACTATGGAGCCCAGAACTGCACAAAATACTCCAGGTGAGGCTGCACCATTGCTAAATATAGTGAGAGAATCACCTCTTAGGATAGTATGGCTATGAGTTCAATGTACCCCAAAATGTCACTCATCTCCCAGACTGAACCTGCATCACATCAATGTGGACTTGTGTCCAGATTATCTATACTTGTATCCAGATCTAATATATTTTGAAAAATATCTGAAAATATTTTGAGTCAAAACTACTTGAGTCTGAGAACTAATTTTTTGTTTGTTTGTTTGTTTGTTTTGGTTCCTGTTTTTAAATAGGCACATTGCTGCATTTAAAAGCGATGCAATGTATCAGAGAAACTACTAACAACTTAGCATTCAATCACAGGAATACTTAAGATTACATGACACCAGTAGACCTCAGCTGGCTGCACCGATAATACTGGGACAACATGTAGATTAGACACTGAAAGAGCCCAACTGTTGTGGCTTAGAAGCTTGGATGGGATTCAAAACTGAAATGTGAGCATCCCAGCCATTACTGTGGAAGAAACATTATTGGCTATATGACTTATTTGAGGGGCTGCTGAAAGATTGTTTCATTTAATAAAAGATAATACTAGGCACTGTAATGTAACAGAAAGGAGTGCTGGTATTTCCTGGCATTAGACATAGGATATGGGTTGGGTCACTGGATTTAGTATCTAAATTATATCCCCTTATCCTCCAGATGTTTCTGAATTTTGGAAAATTCAGACACACAAAAAAGTGTCAACCAAAAATATCAAGTACCACAGATGATTCAATCAATTATCAAAGCACAAGTCAATATTTACAGAAAAGAGAGAAAAATCCAAGAATTCCCCAGATCCACAAGAAAATTGGATTGCATGTCTTTTGGATTTCAGTTAAAAATGATCACCTTTGTTCCTCCATTGTTAATCATCACAGTGACACCATGCAATCTAAAGCTCATGGGGCTCCTAAACAACTCTAAAAGCAGAAGCACTGACAAGCATTCATACTTAGTATTCCTATGGCTTTCCGTTTCTAATGGCTGCATTGTTATTGTTTTTTTTGTTTTCTTTTTCCTTTTCTACTCAAGAAACTAATATCCAGCGTCTCCTGGTATTCTCTATTCTGAGAGAACTGACCATCACAAGTGCTTATAAAAAAGGCGCTGTTCAGATTATCAATCTATTCCCTTAGCAGAAGTCCCACTGCTTTCCTTGAAATATTCTCAGACACATTACCTTAATTACTGAACATTCTTGGAGTAAGATTTCTGCTCTTTTTGTTATTCTTGACATATAATTCTTTTGGCTAACTACAGTTAATCATATTCAGATCAAGGAACCCATTACATTCTGGCACTGAAACTTTTGTTCTTTCTCCCCTAAGTCTCTAATATTATCTTTGTACAGTGAGATGTATGATATGTTTTGCAGTGCTTCATGTGAGTGAATTTGTTTAAGTCTCCAGAATATATTCTCATAACCAAACTATTTCTGCTAACCCATGCAAATATTCAAAAACGGTTGGCCGAATAAAGAACTAGAAATTTATGGAGTGTTGAACATGATCAGTTATTAACTCATCTGGAATCCAACGTGCCTGTGCGGGTGGGGGAGTTTATAACACATATTTGTAAATAGTTGCTTGATGAAATGTGACATGAAGCAATTTAAAGCTTTTAAACAAGAATTTCTTCATTTAAGAAAATCTATTTAATTGAGGCTAATTAAGAATCAAATTTAGACAGAAGTGAGCAAGGTCTTCTTATTTCAACCTCATGTCTATTTTTCAGTATTCTGTATCCTAGAAATATATTAATACTTAAACTCAGAAAACATACTCCTGTCCTTGGAATGAAGAAAATTGCACGTTATGAGGCTCAAGGAGCCGAAAACATGATTTAAAGTTCCATTAGCACCTCTCAAACAGGAACATGTTGACACTACCTAGTGACATCCTCCTGATCTCAGCATGTTCCATTACACTTCCAACATCTTTGCAATAACTGTGCTTAGGCAGGGATCTTCCTGAAAAGAGCCCTCATAGGCCACTTCACATTTCCTCTCCTAATCATGGATATTCTAATCATGCCCTTTTCAAGCCAGGATTTCAAACTGAAGCATTTTTTTCAATATCATGGACAATTTCTGAGGTTAAAAAAGACAATTTTTATAGTAGTTTCTATCATATAGATTCCTGTGGCAAATGGTGTGTTTTTACCTCAGGTGATTTACAAACATATTCATGAAGCCACCCATAAACAAAACCAATAACCAGTAGTTGTATTTTCCAGACTGGGTGTAGTTCTGTTGCAGTTAAATCCTTGTTGAAAGGATATGCCCTTAGATTGTCTTCTTTCAGAAGGGCAGCCTCTGATCCACATAAACTTGCATGAACTTGGGCTCTTTGTTAAACTGAGAAAAATTAGTTTCAGCTTTTCTGTGACAGTCCCTCAAGCCTGTCCTCCTGTAATCACAGCAGCATTCTCTATTGTTCTTCAGCAATAAGCTCAGTGGAATACTTACAATAAATCAGGGAAAAGGTTTACTCAGAATTAGTGATATGACTGAATCTCTGGGTGGCCTTTTTCTTTTGAAGTCTTTCCCCTTGTCCAATTACCTTACTTATGTTTTGTTGAATTCCTTTAAAACAACACACAAATAATAACATATTACCTAGATAACCATTCTTATACATCCCAATTGAATATTAGTTCTCATTCAGTTTAAGGATTTGTTTTCTTGGAACACATTACATAGATTTTTATAACACAATAATTTATGTTCCAAATAAGCACATAACCAATCATTATTTCCAGTCAAAGATTTTGAAAAGTCATATGCATCACTGGAATCCTTCACTGAAATCCAAAACAGCATATAAAACTGACTCAGCAGTTCCTATGCCCCCAAAGAAGCGATGGCCAACATGACTAGGGAAGCCGGAGAGTTTCAAGATTTGATTAAATTTTGAAAGAACAAACTCAGGTGGGTGCAGAAGCTCCTTCCTCTTTGAATTATTCCACAATTGTATGCTTCAAGTTGTGAGAAAGTCCTAACTCCTTAGTTAATAAGGCTAGGAAAGCAAGAAAGATTCAGTCAGGACTATCCTCTTATAGGACTCCTCAATGGCTTGATGTTCCCAGCATGCCTAGGAGCAGCTAGCCTTTATTGCAATCAGCTGTAGCAATTATCAACCTGAGTGTCTTTTAAGGATGTGCCAACTAAAATGTTATTCACAGATGCATCCCTTTTACACAACAAGTATGCAGTGCTCTTCCTCTAATTAGTGACACATTATTATGACCATCCAGGCAATAAATGAGGCAACTCTTACTTCTGACAGACCTTTTGCCTCTTGGCTTTAGAACAGAAATATGCCAGAAAATAAAGACTAAAGCAAGATCTGAAGCAATGTGTAAGAAAACTAGAGAGCATAAGTGCAATTCTTAATGCTTATGAAAGCTCATATATGATGAATACAAGTGTAAATCCTGGCTCTGCTGATACCAGTGGGTATCCATAATGAGAAAGTCAAGAGAAATTTATTTTTCAATGAGAAATTCAGGTTTTCAGTCTTGCTCAGATAATTTTATCTTTCTAATGTTAATATACTTTAAAAATTTTTCAGAGACAGTGAATTTAAACATGCATTAACTATTTGCAAGACTAAGGCCTAAGATCTAAACCACACATTCAGTTCTGGACAAAGTAGTAAACTAGGCCTGAATCTAAATCAAAATCCAGATCTAACAATCCCCTTCTGCAATTCTTAGACTCATAAATATCTGACCATATGTGATCAGTTACACTGAACGCATTATATACGTGACTAGCTTATAACTTTTGTACCCCTTTGTAGAAATTTGACCTCAAATATGCAACTTATTTAAGACAAATGAATTGCATGCTCATAAACAAAGTTGCATCCTGAATCGTTTACAGAACTGGCATCTTACACACTGAAATGTAGTTATTCATGTAAGAAAAAACATTCAGATTTTGCAGAATGAAGGCAATAATATTTTTTCCTACATGTCTGAAAACATATTAAGTTTTCAACATGAAAACAATGATGCAAATACCAATTATTTATTCTTGATTTTAAGTACTATGATTTTCTTTTTTAATACAGTTTTATCTACACAGAGGCAATATTTTCCACACGAATTCACTTGTTCTATGTTACCCAAGTATATTTGCATTTTTTTTAATTTAATATATGGAATTTAAATGAGAGGCAAAACATTCAATAGTGAAATTCCCATAACGATATAGCAAAATATTGACCCAGAAAAAATACATATATTTAGTAAAGAACTTCTTGGTCTTAGTTTCCCAGCAAGTGCCAGGAATAATTCATTAAACCACAAAATGTTAAGGGAAGGGAGAGAAGTTATTTCTAAATATTAACTTCCTACGAAAGACCCAAGTTTATCCTGCTTTATCAGACCACGCTCTTCTATATCAGACATTCTTGAGGTAAGAAATATACTCTGAATTTAATTTTTTTTGAAGTCTCTTTTTAAAAGCTGTACTGCTAAGTCCTGATCCTTCAGTTCTAACTTCTAAGGCTTATTTTCACAATCTAAAGACTTCGGTCAGTTTCAGCTCCTCACTGGTGAGATGTTGCCTGGAGTACTGTGTCCAGGGGTGGAGTCCTCTATACAGGAGAGACATGGACCTGTTGGAGCATGTCCAGAGGAATGTCATAAATAATGGTCCAGACGATATAACACCTTCCCCACAAGGTCAGGCAAAGAGAGTTGGAGCTGTTCAGCCTGGATAAGAGAAGGCTCCAGGGATATCTGGAAGAGGTAAATCAATATCTAAAGGGGGTCTATTCTTCTTTCTACTAAAGAAAGAAGGGGACAGACTCTTTAGCAGGGTCTGTTGTGATAGGACAAGAGGAAATGGTTTCAAACTAAAAGAGGGGAAATTTGGTCTGGCTATACGGAAATGTTTTTAACAATGAAGGTGGTGAAGCACTGGAACAGGTTGCCCAGGAAGGAGGTGGAACACCCATCCTTGGAGACCTTCATGATAAGGCTGAACAGGGCTCTGAGCATTCTGATCTTGCTGTAGGTGTCCTTGTTCATTGCAGGAGAGTTGAAATGGATGGACCTTTAAGTGTTAATTCCAAATCAAGCGGTTCTATGGTTCTATGGTTATTTATTTAAGGCACGCATTTTAGAAAACCCCATTTCCTTCCCTCATTCTATCATCCAAACTTGTCCTTTAGAAGACTTCAACATTTGGAAGTATCTGCTGAAGACCTGATCCTCCTCTTTCAGGAGAACAACAACAACAACAAATCATCCTAAGTTACACATTTCTGAGATAAAAGTTCCATGCTTATAAATAACATCATCGTATCAAGAATTTCCAACAGTCACCCTGGTAGATATAATTTTTAAATAATGTAAGTGGATAGTTCATCTTAAAACAAAATTCTATGTTTTCTTATTTTGGAGATAAAGTTACTTTTAGGCATCACTAGTGTCTTTTCCTTAGATGAAAAGAGGGCAAGGACCAGTGCACACATGAATAGCGGTAGGAAGGTGGAAGGTTGCTGTAGTCTTACTGGAGGATAATACAATTTTGCAAGGATTCAGGCAACTCTGGATGAAGGAAAGTGAAAGGTAAACAAAACTCCAAACCCTCCCTTTTCCACTCACTTGTGGAATGGATTGGTAATACCGTTTTAGTCCTGTCTATGGACAGAGCCAAGCAATGGCAATGTGACCAACTCTACTTGTCTGCAAGGCTACGTTACACCAATCCAGCTCTGACTTAGCTCTACACACTACAGATAGATTAGAATACTGTGACATTTTGCCAATCTTCAGTGTTCGTCCTGAATCAAATTTAGATCCATGCCTCTTAATTTTTCCATAAAACTGTGTAATTGTCTGTTAATAGCTCACCATGAGCTGTGTGTTCTGTGACACAACAGGTTACTACTGTCACATTCTTCCAGTCTCCAACTTCAAACTCAGATAAATTTATGTTTCTCTTTTGTTTTACATAATCATTACAATCTTCTTGAGATATATTAGAGAATTTTTACATTATTTCTAGTATCTTCCATTTCACCTCTTACACAAATAAATTGTGAGCTAAGACTGTTGGATAAGGCAGCACAAGTATTTTGTCACCTCTCTAAAATCACTCCTTTAGAAACCATTAGCTTTACAACAGTCTCAGAGATTTACCTTTTTGTTGCATTCACACAGAGTGTTCCCAAAACAATGCTCACATTATGGTATTTGGCTGAAGTGTCCTATCTGAATTCATGATGCAGGTCTTTACAACACCTTAAGTGAAGGTAGGCTTAGGCCAAGTTTTCAGTGACAAGTAGTATAATAGATACTCTCAAATCTTTACTAAGCAATTAACAATGCCTTTTTTCCTGGTCACTCATCTAAGAATCCTCTGGAAGTAGAAAGGATCTTAAAAATAAAGCTTGCTGAGCCCTCAGCTAGCTGTCCTTGGAAAGACACAAAATAAGGAGAAACCTCTGTAGCTATAACTCTTACATACACTCTAACATGAAAACTAAAGCTAAAATAAAATAAAATACACACATACATACACACCCACACCCACACACAATAAACAAACAAACAAACAAACAAACAAATAACAAAGTAATCTTTTTAATCTTTAGGCTAGATTTTCATGTTCTCTCCTCAGCTCAGCAGGTACTTATACCCTCACCAGTAACACCCCTCAGACATTCCATTCAATGCCTGACATGACCTTCAAGAAGTTTCACAATTATCTAGAAAATGTAGACAAGTGTCCATAGAGGGTCTAAGAGCAAGGACACTTGACAGCAATGCCTGCCCTCACTGTTTCAGAAAACTGGGAGATATCATATGGTGTCAACTTCTGCTCTGCTACAGGGCTTCTCTCATGACTCTATATGCTTGCTTTCTCTAAGTATTCATTCAGTATTTCATCAGGCACACTTAATATTTCTTGTGTGGTTCATTGAGATTTTGGCCGTGAACACAAGAAGTCTCATTTCTCACATTCACTCGTTTCCCCCTCTGTAATTAACTTACCAATCCTTGCTTCCATATGCCTTTTTTTTTTTTCTTAAATCATGAATTTCACTAATCTTTGTCTCTTCACAATTCCCTGGCCTCAATACCTGACATTGCTGACAATCCTATTGCCAGCATGTCTCTAATTTCTTCTGCTTTGCTCACAAATGTGCACACCTTCACTACATCCTGCAATCCCTCACGACTATCACAAGAGCATAGGAAGCAATTCTCTGGGTTCTTTCTTCCTCCTACAGCTGCTGAAAATCAACTCCAGATGTTTTCAGAGAGACCAGATAAACAGTGAAGTAAAAAAACCCAGGCATATTTTTCCTCAGATTAAACAGAGAAAGGGAGTAAAGAGAGAGATTCTGGCATGCTGTAATCTTCCTGTTTCTTTCTCATTTATAAGAGGTGCAAAGAACTTTGCCTACCTATTCCAGTAGCCCTTACTGAGTTCTCTTTCAGGAAGGTAACCACTTAGAAGGACTTTGTCCCAAATAGGATTGTCTTTCCAGAGAGAACTTGAAAATTTTGTATTATTGACCAAAGGTGAGTGCATTAATTTTAGTCAAAATACCATCACTTATTAAGACATTTCAGAAGTTGTAAAATGTTACTGTATGTAACATATTGAAACCACATTATTTTTATTTACAAGCATTCTATCTAGAGACTTACTCTAGGGATGAACCAAAACTGATTTTTAGAAACATACTCCAGGAATAGAATAACTGAACTCCTCCACATTTCGAAAGTAAGAAGAAACCAGTGCCTCTTGCTTTTTCCTTCAAGCTGAAAAGTAATATGAAATAGTTTTTTAATCCCATGTAATTACTGACATAATCTTATAAAGTTCTTTTTTATTAGAATTTTTATTACATATTAAAGTCATGTTTGAAATTTCAAAGCAGGCTGTTATACCTAGAGGCTTGATCAGCATTTGAGAAGACTTTTAAACTTTGAGAATTCAAGAAGATAGATCAAACATGGACCATTACCTCAACAGTAGCCAATCAAGCTGACAAAACATGGGCTATAAAACGCATCCTTTAATTCATGTTGGTCTCTGTGGCTTGATATTTTTATATATTTTTGCACTGATATTGATGCCTGCAACATTCCACAGACACTATCACTTGAAGATAAACTACAATCTACATCATGTCAAGGGAGGATGCACACAAAGAGATGTGAAAACATGAACTTAAATGACTTGTGATACAGTGAATTTACCTGGATGGTAGCCTCAGGGTTATTTGCTTATAAGTTTTTTATCTATATTCTTCCAAGAAAAAAAAATCAATTAAACAACAAAACTTTCAGGTACAAAGGCTTAAAAAAATAAAACTAAAGAAAAAAAGAAAAAAGATTGTATAATTATATGTTAGCACAAGTGAAATGTGCTTTTAAAGAATAAAGGCACTGCCACACTCACAGCTGCCTTGGGTAATAAAAACTTAAATTATACCTCATTTGGAACTGACACATTCCAAGAAAAGTTTCTGTTCTTAGATTATCCCTTCCACATTCAAAACTACTGGGCAGAAAACTCTATGTATCATTCTCCTTCAGCTTGTAATGACTAGAAAGGAGGGGTACACATGAGGAAGTCTGGCTGGGGATAAGCCAGAAATCTAACAACTGCGCAAGATGCCTGACAACACCTAGATGGAGCAGAGCAGGGAAGATGGCATCAGTTCTCTCATCCTTCTCTCTATGAAAGGAAAATAAGACTTTGTCCCCTTTTGGGAAAAAAACTTACTTTCATCTGTATACACAGGAGCAGATCCAAAGCCACTGAAATAAATACAAATATTTGCATGGACTTCAGGGAACCCTGAATCAGACCTATACCTTTTAATCTAGCTTGCACATGGAGATGGGGGCAGAGTCAGGCTTCTTGTATTCCTTCTGGTTCTTTGCCCTCCTATTCACCTCATTAGGTGAGGAGTCCCTTCACTGCCAGCAACATGCAGAGAGCACTATCTCAGTAGTAAAAGCAGTCAGGGAAACACAAGAGTGTCTAGAGTAGTGAGAAAGTTATTCCCCAGTGGTGCTGAGTAAGGATTGTGCTTAGTTTCCCATCTGACCTCTACAAAACTATTTATAACTGTCCTTGCAGGAAAATACACAACATACTGATGAATGCTATACAGCAAACAGCTGAGTCACAATGTCCCAGTCTCACATTCTCCAGCACTTGAGCTCAGTCATCTAGAATGTGCCAGAAACAATAATGCATTTTTATAAAAGAGAGTGCTCATATCTTCTACACAGATGATATTTGCCTGCTGTTGGCTGCTGGAATCATAGCCTACATCTCAATTAAGAGTGGTCACAAATATTCCCATAAACTCAGTAGTTGTCCAACACTGTGGTGTGAGCAGACAGATGTGTGACACACAAGTCAGAACAGAGGTGAGCCAAGGAAATTTTGGCTGTCCCTTAAAAATGAAGACTTCTACAGTGCCACTTAAAATTCCTTGGAAATCAGATGCACTGTAGTGACAGAAAACTACTTATTAAGTTTTCCAAGGCAGGGGGAAAAGATCTTTTCAGATGTCTGTGAACAGATGGACATTGCAACCTTGAGTGCTCAAGTCTATTTGCTAAATCAGAGTTAAATCCTAACAATTGTGCAATCAAGAAATATTGCTGAAAACCTGACTCCAAATCAAACAGACCTGTTCTCATCTCTGTAAATCCTGACAGCCTTGTCCAGCTAATGGACTTCAGTTGTTACCAGCCTCAGCCCCAATGCTCTATGTTGCCACTTGTGTTTCCTCCCATTTCATGACATGATCCCCTCTAAAACTGCTTCCAAGCAGGGTCATTAAGTAATAATAGTTGTTTTTATTTTTTTTTTTCAATTCTATCTTAAATGATCGATGTTTGGTTTAATATTAATTATTTGTCATATGTTTATCCAAGAAGGGATACAGAAGCTTAGAGAGCAAGCTTAAGTATTTCCCATCTGGTGACTAAATAACTATTGGTATTGTAGGACAACATGCAAGATACTAATGAAAGAGGGACATCCTGTAGATTGTATATGCCTTACTCCTGTGCAAAGAACAATTTCCTGTGAGCCCATAATGCCTTTTAGCACTATTATTCTTTAGATTCCACTATCAGAATTCCAGAGGTGACACCTTTTCAGTAAGACTACCATCAGCACTGATAACAGATCAGATTACTTGGAAAAGAGCAAAGTTATGTCCAAAGATATTCAGGAGTAAGTACAAGAATATGGGAACAGGAGCAATGTATGGAGATAAAGGTCACAAAGGTGTGGTATGCAGAGGCAAGTGGGAAACAGAGAAAACACTAATGTACATCATGATCTAAGAAGGAAGAAGAATGTCCAGACTCTGGTGGAACAGGAAAGCTTTCTGGAACATAGTACTTCATCTTGGTGTACCATTGCAGTCAGTACTTTTAAACCATAAGTATTACAATTTAAAATCTAGCTGCAACTGTGAAGTAATATTAATAGCTCTATTTCTAAGCACCATCAAGATAGACCAAACAAGCCCACTGCACAGTGCAGGAGCACATTGTTTAAAGAGGCTCAGGAAGCTATGGATGGATAGAGTGGAAGTCACTTTATGTGGAATAAAAGATAGATGAGGATGTCAAATCAGATCTTGTATGAGTTAGTCTTTTAGACCTCTGTTAAAGCCATAACGCTGAAGCGCATCACCACAAAAAATGTGTAGGAGTTAAAATGTGCATACTGACTAAAATAGGCAACTATAGAATAAAAAGACAAACAGAAAGGTCAAATGTATAGATGGTAGCAACAGATGTCCTTTCTTGTACTTTCAGTAACATATTCTGAACACCGTATTTGTCAGAATGCTGGTTGGAGCAAAAGTTCTCATGATACCTCAGAAAGACATAGGACAGAGATCTCAATCCAAGAACAGAAACCTGTCATCATGAAAGACAAGTTTAAGTCCTCGGGACTGCACCTCCTCTACAGCCTGTAAACTGTTGGATTAGGGTCTAAGGTACCTATATATCTTTAAGTGTGTCTGTGACACAGGCCATGAGACAGAGACCCTGAGCAGAAGCGAATGAAAGGCTCCTATAGAGGACTATTCAGTGTACTTAAGGGACTGGAGTTCAAAACTTCAAGTTATATCAACATTTTATTTTTCTTTAACTATGATGAATTTGCCCCTTCTACCTTTCTCAGGTAAAATTAGATAAGGTTTGCTTCTTTCAAAACACTCTCATCAAGTCTGTTAACCAATACACAGTATTGGTTACTATTGCTTATTATCAAACTGATATATAAGTGCAGTTTTTGATTCCTACTGTTCATAGGCACCTTCTGGAGCGCTGCATCTAGGCCTGGGGTCCTCAGCACAAGAAAGATGCAGAGCTCTAGGAACAGGTCCAGAGGAGGGCCACTAAAATGATCAAAGGGCGGGAGCAGCTCTCCTGTAAAGAAATGTTGAGGGAACTGGGCTTGTTTAGACTGGAGAGAAGAAGGACCCAGAGAGACCTCATTGTGACCTTCCAATGCTTGAAGGGAGTGCATAAACAGGAGGGAAAACAAATGTTTACGTGGGTTGATAGTGAAAGGACAAGGGGGGATGGTTTTAAACTTGATGGGAGATTTAGGTTGGAGGTTAGGAGGAATTTTTTCTCTGAGAGGGTGGTGATGCACTGAAACAGGTTGCACAGAGAGGTTGTGGATGCCCCATCCCTGGAGGCATTCAAGGCAAGGCTGGATGTGGCTCTGGGCAGCCTTGTCTAGTGGTTGGTGACTCTGCCCATGGCAGGGGGGGAGAAACCAGGTGATCTTTGAGGGCCTTTTCAACCCAGGCCATTCCATGATTCTATGACTCTATGACTCGAAGACTATGATTCTATGATTCTATGGCAGTTTTCCCTGTACAGATCAGCCGCAAGTGGAATCTTGATCTTTCACATTATCTGTCCAGCACAAATAATTTACTGTCAAGAATTTAAGCTGAACTCCTCCATGAACCCTGAAATAAGGATAAAATTTGATACAGAGCTGCGTCTCTTCTTTGGAGCCCTCTATCATTCCATCTTTCAGAAAGGCCCAGTTTAAACAGCAGAATCTGCCTGAGGACCCCATTTAGCCTCTCAAATTGTTTTGAAGAAGGATGAAGAGAAAGTCAGCTAAAACACCTTGTGTGCAGAGAAACTTGTCAGCTAAAGATTATGGCCAGTGACACTGAATTTTTGTAAATTTTAAAAATAATAATTCCACAGATTTTTTTATTATTATTTTTAGGCCTGCTGAAAGGCACAATAACTAACAAAAAACAGTTCATTTTATGTAATTATAAGCATTCATTTATTAAAAGAAATAAAGATACCCTCAACTTTCCTATTAGTTAGTCTAAATAAAGAAAAATGAGCCAAAGCAATGCCTACCTCCAAATGCAGGGTTTAAAACAATAGATCTATGCCTAAGTCAGAGTCTTAAAGAAGCCTAGCAGAGATATGCTAGATAATTATATTACTTCCTCAAGAGTATTTGAAGAAAGAGTACTGCAGATTCTTGGCAACCACAAATGTCATTCAAAGCTTGTGTGTTCACTGTGTGAACAGCAGCAGTGGTTGAGCATTGGAATGGGTTGGGCAACCCATAATATCTCTGTCATCTGAGAATTTTAAGAAGGCAACAAAAACAAAACAAAACAAAACAAAAAACGTTTGTCCCAGAAGTACAGGTCCAGCTGTGGGTTAGAAGAAATGGTTGGCTGCTATGTGGCTGTATTTCAGTATAATTTCTAGATCTCTTTTTTTAGCTGAAATAATAGATTGATGTGTTTTTTGCAAACTTCGTGCTGGATGAAACTATGTTTACAGTGTCACTCACTGCACCAAACATACTGAAAGGTGAGGAAACAGGACTGAAATTCCTGTACCCTGAGAATCTAGTTCCCTGCTATCATATGCTTTAGGTCATATAATTATTTTTTCACAGTCCTCTTGAAAATCAGCATTGAAACAGTTGGTTTTCCTCCTTACCCTCTTCCTTCCACAGCCTGTTTAGACACAAACAGTACAGAGAAGGGCAGGACAGTTTTTTAATAACTCCACGCAGAATGCAAGGCTACCAAGAAGTAAGCTGCCCTCAATAGTATTGAAGGACCAGTTTTCTGAGTTCAGAGGTGAAGTATGGGTGGTAGATTGGTCCCAAACGTGACTGCAGACAGTCTTGTTTACCTGTAATGGATTATTCAGGTTGTAGGTGAATCTCAGATTTCCAGATATTTGAGAGCAGTGCACTGCAAGCACAGCTGTGCTTTCACACCCAGTTCACAGGGAGGAGTAGTTTGACTGATGGGAAATGTTGCCAAAGCTGTGGTTTATATTACTGGCTGTATATCCCCCTATCTATTTATTTACTAATTTATGTATTTCTTACTTATTTACTTTGCTGGTACACACTGCAGTACAACGCAATAGAACAACCATGCAAAGGAAGGAAGCTAGAAAATTAAGGTTGTAAGTAAGTGTTGTTTAAATCTTCCCAGGGAAGCTATGACACTGAGTAAGTTCACCCCAGTTCTAGAGAAATTTCTCTGTAAGCCCATAAATCAACAAAGAACGTTAACTTTTCTGAAGCAACCTAGGGCAGCCAGTGAATGCAGCAGAGAATAATTTTCCTATTAGAGAATCCTATATATTCTTATGCAAGGTTATGATTCCCCATACAACCTACAAGATTTTTCCATAAGAAAAAGTTTTAAAAACAAATATTGGGTTCATGTTAGCTATATCAAAATAGAAATAATAAGGGGGCATATTTTTTTTTAAGAACACATATTTAAACTAATTTTTCATCTGGTATACATCATTTTGAATCAACTGAATGAGATAGGCTTAGAAAAAAATTTCAATACTTATTTGACTCCCCAAAGACCAAATTCATGTAAACAGAATTTTTTAAGAAAGACTAACATATGTATTTGTAGCTGATACACTGTCTATTTAAAAGACTAGATGTGATCAAATAAATATTTGTTTATTTGTTTATTTATTTTTAATCCCATATGTGTTTCAGTGAGTTAAACCTAGCTACAATATCCTACAATGCAGCATATATTTCGCAACCTCCTTCTGTCATACCTTTGTTGAATCCACAAATTAAATGGTACTTGAAAACAATGCTCCCTTGACATTTCAAGGCCTCTGCCTCTTGAAAATGTTCCTCCCCCAGTGGAAGAAATAAAATAATAAGTAGAAACAGTGATGCTCAGGTGAATTCACTGGGGCAATAGAGGAGAACATCAGCAATGATTCTGAACTCCAAAGACAAAGGGACAAGCTCTATACCCAAACACATGGGACTAATCCATTCTAACAGTCCAGGAGTTGCCAAGGGAAGGAGAAGATGAAGATGAGGTGCTGGCAAAGGGTCAGAGAACTATTTGGAAGCAGAAATAGCAGAATGCTAGATGAAAGAAAAATTAAAAGCAGTGGGAGTAAAGTATTGGGTCACAGAGGGGAAAAAATGGCCTGAAGAAGAAAGGCACAGAAAAAAACATCTGCAAGCAGCTCTAGTGATGGAGGAGAAAAGACGCAGGAGATACACACCCAGGTGCATCATTGCCAAGCAGTCTGAAACGAAAACCAGCATCATTTATGTGGGATTTTTTTCTTGCTCTCTCTCTCTTTAGATCAAAAGGAGAGCAGCAATGCAATCTGCTCTCTGTGCACAGCACATTCAGCCAAGGGAAGAAGAGTGCATACACTGGAACATCTGTTCCAAGAAGCCACTTGAAAAATAATCTTATAATAGCATAGGGAAAACATCTGTGCAGCATGCAGCAGACCACCAGTAGTGCAGCAATGAAGGAGTAGAAGGGGGAAGGAAGACAGGAGGGAGTGAGAGAGACAAAGTAGAACAGGATTAGGTCAGGGGCAAGTACCCCAGTGAGGGGCATGACCCACATGTGAAGAAACTGCTCATTTAGTGTCTTTTCTCTTCTAATCCTCAGCAAGAGGCAGACAGATTTCTCACCCACTGAGCTGTGTTTATTGGCAGATATTACTCAACATGTGCAGCTTTGAAACATCCCAAACTACAATCAGTGTGTTTGAGAGGCTGCATGAAAAGCTCCCTGCCCTTGGCCTCTACTTTATCTCTCACCCCTTCTTCCTCATTTTGCTTTATCTCTGCAGATACTAGGATGGGATAAATGTTCTGGAAAAGCTTTCACTTCTAGTTCAGGTGGGGAAAACTAGCGCAGATAAAGTACCTTTACATTGTGAGCGAATTTGACCTATTGTCTCTTTAATACTACAGTCATTTGTTTTCACCTTCAGACTCAAGACAAATTACCAAAATCCAGATTAAAACACCTTGATCATCAAGGAATCATGCACACACATATGCAGTGTGCAGTATATTCTTAGTTTATGTCTTCATCTCTTTTATTTCAGGAAAACTATACACGTATGTCCCTATTCATTGCAGGGGAGTTGGACTAGATGACCCTTAAAGGTCCATTCCTACTCAAATGATTCTGTGATTCTATGAAAACTACCCCAACTAAGAGTTGGTAACATGACAACAGGCTTCTTCCCCACACCTTGTAAAACATTTTTGTAGGTGGCTTCTAGGAAAAACAGTGTCAAATTTCTTCTGCCATTGTTGGACTCCAGGTTGTCTAAACAAGAAAAGACCTCCTAAATATGTATCTTCTTGTGAATGAGAAAAAGGAAGAACAGTTCTTAAACACAGAACCTATGTACAAACATTCAGGTGATGTGACAAGGTACATAGAAATGAGACAGGAGTTGAAGTACATGTAGGTGTAGTTACATGTTTCAACTGAGATATAACAGAAAGGCCAGTCTCCCCATCCGTCACAAAATCAGATTTCACTGTGAGAAAAGTGATAGAGGAATACAAAGATTTGAGTTATTTTGGAAGTTAATTACTATGTTGACTACTCACAATGACACCACAAAACTGGTCAAAAGATAGTTCACTAAGTATTAGGACATAGGAAAGGTCAGGTGTACCTATCCACATAGACAGGCATAGATAGGGGATAAGGAAATTAGATTGCTACAGAGGAAGAGATCCCTGAGCAAAACATTCAATTACAAATAATAAAGGCTCTTCTTTATACTGATCTTGCCTTAATGTTGCCTGTGTACTCACTTCTTCTATATCATGCTTACAAATGCAGTTAAAGAAAAGACAAATGCTGGGAAATTAGGAAGCAGAGCTGAGTGAGAGGAAGAGGCAGCTTCTTCCAAACTCCAAACCAATAAACAACTTAGTAAGTAGCCAAAGTATGAGGAATAAGAAAACACCAAGGATCAAGAATTTCGACTGCTTGATTCACAAGGAATCAAGTTTCTTATCACAACTCCTTTGTTATGTTCTTGGTGTAGGATTTCCTTATTTGTGGAAAGGATCTGAGAGCTTTGTTAAAAGAAATTCAGGATTTTTTTTTTTTAAGTATCAAAAACTTACAGTGGAAGAAACTTTTTTTTACAGTTGTATTGATTCTCAAATCAATTTTACCAGCCTAGTTTCAACATGCCAGTATAAACTAATGTAGACATCATAACTGATGAAAGGAACCTCAGAAGAAAGCTGCCCAGGCTTGATTACATTGTCCTAAAATCACAAAAGGAGGTATTGCTTTCTACAGAGCCCTGGGCTTCTCTTGAAAGCAATTTCACTCCTGTCTTATTTTGTGGGCTATTGATCCTGTGAACTGAGGTCACTTCAGATAAGGGATGTGGGAGGAGGAGTCAGAGGAAATTGAATTGGATATATAGGTGGGGTACACAATAAAGGTAGGTAGAGATGAACAGCTTAAATTTGACATGGTAAGTGACAGGAAGTCAATGGAGTGCTAATGTGTGAGAGGAAATTAATGTGACTTAAGCAGAATATTTTGGACAAATGTGAGGCAAAGAATAGAAGAGCCATACGTCCAGACAGAAGAAACTTACAGTAACGAAAGCAAAAGACTACTGAGACACTGACAGCAACCTGTTTAGGGAGTTTCCTCTTTTCTCTTTCACAGAGTCAAAATTCAAGTGAGCTCTTAGACGTTACGCAAGCACAAAACCCATGAATTTTAGGGCTAATTCTATTTTACAACACTCTGTAATTGTGACATGGGTTTATCAAAGACAGAAAATCATGTGAGCCTATGTGTCTCCTATTCCTTAATCTCATTCCTCTGCATGGTTATCTGATGGGGATCTGATAAATGTTTATAAAGGGAGGTGGGAGTCAAATGGATGAGGCTAGTGGTGTGTAGTGATATGACAAGGAGTAATGGCCTAAAACTTGAGCACTGGAAGTTCTGTACTAATGTGCAGAATAACGTCTTTATGGTAAGGGTAACAGAGCACTGGAGCAGATTGCCCAAGGGAGTTGTGGAGTCTCCTTCTGTGGAGATATTCAAGACTCCACTGAATACCTACTTGCGTGACCTATTATTGGGTACCTTCTTTACCAGTGTGGTTGGAATTGATGATCTCTTAAAGACCTTTCCAATCCCCACAATTCTATGACTCTGTGATTCTGTTGTCAACTGGAACACCATTCAAGAGACCAGCATTCAGAATAACACCCCCCATTGTCAGAGATCCACTCTTATTTCATTGGTTGGGAAGCATTTCCTCAGAGTGAGTCGCACAATATATTTCACCAGTATTAGTATTATGTGTGCTTTTTCTAACCCTGAAAAAGCCTTCCATTAACATACACTGATGACAGATACTCCATGGAATCACCATTTGGCAATTTCCTTGTGCAATGTCTCTAAGGCAGGCTGGGCTCTGGCATGGGAGGAAGAGGAAACTAGCACTATTCCACCTCCTTTTCATGCTAAAAAAACTGTTATCAAAATGTGGTTCCAGAACAGGATCCTTCAGATCTTGGTAGAGATATCTTCTTTTCAGAGTAGTCTTGAGAGGATCTACTCATTTATTAAAAATCTTGCATTCTATCAACTCTTTACATTGAAGGTGAACCCATTTCCATTCTGCTTTCATAGCTCCCGTAGTAATGTGCAGTAACCATTTTGTAAGAAAGTTATTTTTGTAACTCATTTAATCCAAAACTGAGAAAAAAACATGGAAAAGTAAAGCCATGAGTAGCATACAGGTTTATTCCTAAGGCAGAGGCATATTTCCTATATCCCTGGTATTACAATCAACTTTGCTTGTTGACTGCCTTCTTCAAAATTCATCAGTACTCTCTCCCTACAAGCAGGGCAAGTGTTTTGCCTGTTGGTGCATATTTAGAACTGCCTACTACCTAAATAAAAGATTTGATGAGTGTCATGGTGTTCAATAACTAGTATCTTTCCATAAATTGTAGGCCTTGTGTAATTCCACTGCTTTTTGCTCCCCAACCTGACAAAATATGCTTTTTGTTCCTAGGGGTAAAGGGAGAATGTCTAAAGTAATATATCATCCTTTTATGATGTTTTTATTTCTCGTTATTTTGTTTAATTTTATTTTGCTTACAAATTCCCCTTCTTGTCTCCTGAAATTGAGCAAGAGAACAGAAGTTGAGCAATTCTTACTACTAGCTTACTATGGCATAGATAAAATCACTTTTCAAAAATATAATACTGTTGTTTAACAACAAGAAAAAACATGCTGTAAATCTATCAATCTTTAATTCCAATGCAGGTCCTTAAAATCTTGAAATGCTAAGGCAAAGGGTCCCAGAAAAATATGCAGTTCTGAATGTTGAAGGCCTGGCATGTTGAAGGACAATTTTGAACTGAGACATTTATTGATCACTTTTTTGTAACTTCTCAGACTGTTCAGCTTTTACTCATTGATGAAAGAGATGGAAAATTTTACAATTATAGTACTTAGGATTGATAAACAACAGATTGAATTGGTTTTAAACAGACACTTATAAATCATAACAGACTGACCTACCTTAGGAGCTTCTGGAAACACATTAAATAATCTCCTGTGTGTCATGAGAGACTACAGAGAAATGTAGAGCAGACAAAGACAGAAGAATTAGAGCACTGAATTATATTAGGTGGCAACTTATCTTTTAAAATCCTCGCACTGCAGTTTCATTTGACCTGAGGAAGATGAGCAACAGCTTGCTAGGCCGTGACCGTATCCAGTAATCTGTACAATTGATCAATGAACTTGCCTTCCTGTAGAGAAGATTAGGGTTAATGAGATCTTCGGAGGACACAAGAGAGTATATTGAGCCCAGGGGACTGAATATTAGTGTCTTTCTGCTGAGAAACTCAAATGTAAAAAGTAATTCTGAGTGGTTGAGGAGTCAGTTTTAGACATGTGGGTGTGAATGTCATGAGTCTTGTTCTTCACTCAAGGACTGAGCTCAAGGAGGAGCCAGATCAGAAGCTAAATGACAGTGATGGAATAATAAAGATTTTCTGCTGTCTTCAGTAGAGTTACTGGCCTAAGAGTTCAGGTTAATGGCCTAGCAATTTCTTCGGTTGTGGTTAGAAGAGTGAAGTGAGGATTAAATTCTCTTTCTGGCAAAAGAAGTTCTGATGCCTTGGAATGTGTATGTGTAGCAGAGTGGTGCAGTATAAGTATGCTGAGCTCATAACCCAGAAGATGATGGATTGAAATCATCCACTGCTAGGCTCCCATTTGGTGGTTGGGCTAGGTGATCTTAGTGGTCTTTTACAACCTTAATGATTCTATGATTCTAAGAATGATTTCAAGTGGGTGAAGCAATGTAGAGACCAGCCCCTCAATGATACTAGGTCTTTGTGCAATGTTGGAGTGCACTTTTTACTTCAGTGGGTCAGTACCAAAGGCTTTCTGCTGTACCAGATGAGGAACAGAAGCCCATTGTCATACATCTGGATTGAATTATTGTTTCCATACTTCTTAGCAACTTTAGGAACAATATGTCTGCAGTTTCACTAGTAAATAAAACAGCCCAGGCCATAAGAACAAGCAGACAATAGCATGTTCTCAAGAGCAAACTTCAGCCCTCACAACTACACCCAGTACTTACACAAAACAAGATGGTTTCATCTATATTGTTTTTTAGGAAGAGTCCCTGGCCCTTATCCTCTGGACCTCAACTGAGTGCTAATTTGAATAGTACTATTTGGCATATATCAAAACTGAGCTAAGATATGTGCTATAAGTTAAACACAGTGTGTTGTTAAGAGAACAATGGTCAAATCCTAAATATTGGCCCTGTACAGTAATTGTCTGTAGACATAATTTGCAGGACCACTGCAAATTAATGGAAGCTAAACATGGAAGTCATGGAAGTTAAAAACAAAGAAAGAAGGGATGCTGATTTAGAAAATACTGTATTGAGTTATCTTTCTTGACCTCCCAGGCATGCATTCTGTTGCAACAAAGTAAAGGTAGTAAGATATTAATGAGACACAAAAGACATTCTGAGTATGAAGTCATTAAGTTTTGAATTGTCCCACTGGTACCTGAAGATGTCCTCACAGATTTCCATGTAAGATCAAGAAACTGCTCTGAAAATCTTCTGTGGAAAAGAACTTCAATGTAGTAGAATCAACAAAATAGAGGGTTCTTTCTGACAATAAAAAAACATGTCCTCAGCACATGTGATGATAGGCACAAATCTGAAGATTTCGTCACGAAGGGGGCTATGTGTGGTAGGGAACTGAACTGTTCAGAGACAGAGAACTAAAAGGCCATTGGAAGACACGTGGCTTAACTCAAACTGAAAATCTCCTTTTTTCCTTTTTTTGCCAAGAGGGAAGGTCTTGGCAACAAAAAAAGGCCAGGCAAACAAAGAAAATTGCTAAGTAACTAATGAACAAACTAACAAGCAAAATGACAGAAAAATGATTGCAAGGCCAAAAACACTGCAGCCTGTGATGAGAGCAGAGCTACATCTGAAGCCAAAGGCAGTAGAAACAAACCAAGAAGAAAGAAGTTCACACCATTCTTCATTATCTCAGTGCAGAGGACAAATAGAAATAGAAAATATATATGTTGTTGGGTACATTAAAGGAAAAATTATCTTGGATTGAGAGCTCAAAGCACTTCAGCATGCTGCAGTAGATACACACATGAGGATACACCAGAAGGAGGAATATGGTCTTTTACTGTAATAGGAAAATACTGAGATCTCACTGCAAGTGAAAAACAGAATGCAACCTTAAATATGGCCTCACAGTGGCTCCTCCATAATTACTAGTTCCCTGCTGTGTTTCCTATACAGCAGGTCTGGTACTGACATCTGGTACTAATTTAGGGTTCATCTGCTCTACAAAAACAAACATATTGTGGGGCCTCGTTACAGCATGCTTGTCCCTCAACTTGGTTATACCACGTTCCATCTTGTAAAGTAGATGTGACATAACTGTTTGTATTTTGGCCCTGAACCATGCTACAGATGTTGTAATGCTGAAGAGCCTGAAGTAGCTTAAACTGCAATTCTGGGAATAGGAAGCAGCAGTAATTCCAGCCCCTCAAAGACAGAGGCAATAATCTCTCTCCCCTACTCCCTGAGACTACTCCCATCTTCTTAAATACATTGGTCAGCATGAATTTAACATGAGGTAGCTTAATTCTGGTCATGTTTTAAGCCGTGGTTATTTGAGATCAGGTCAGAAAGTTTTATGGGAAGTTATTTTGACCCTGCTCATAAACACGTTCGTCATTTATATGTGCAAGGCTATACATAAACTCTCAGGCAAGTGAGACATAGCAATGGAGATATTTATTCATTTATTTTCACTCAGACAGATGTACATATTCATTTTGATTTGCAAAGAAAAAAGAAAAAGTTTGAATGAGGGGGTGCATTAAATGGGCAACGTTTCATAAAAAATACCTGAGGTGCAGCCTCTGGTTTAGTAAAGAATTTATCCAAATACCTTTTTGAGTACCCGAAAATTAATTAAGATTTCATTCTAGGATTTTTAAGTCTGTACATCCCCACTTACTGCTCCAGGGACTACATGCTGACAAAGCTGCTCCAGTTCCAGCTATTGCAGAAACTTCTCACGCTCTGCATGCTGTTCATTCTCATGTGGCATTCTCTTTCACTTTTTTGCTCCAGCTACTGTTTCTCTTGCCAATAAAGATTAGCATAACCTTCAAGAAATTCTGGCAGAAGGTCATGGTCATTTCAGGGAGAAGTAAACAGAGTGAGAAAAGCATAGAATGAGATTACTAGAAGAGTGCAAGAACTCTTTGCCCACTATGTATAGGTCATGCTGTCAAACAAAAATATATTGATATTCAACTCAGTCAAAACTTACATAAACTCTGCTAGACATTTGAGAAGTTGCATGGTTCTGGAATTCAGGGTTGCACTGGACCTTAAAACTATTCACAATCTGCAGTCTCGTACTGAACACAGATTGTTTCTCCATTACATGGGGGGTAAGTAACTGAATAAATGCTTTGCAAATATTTGGAATGTTTCTATTTTTCATTTTAAAATCAGTATATATATCTTGTTATTCTCCATAGGATATTTGCTGCCTCATGAGTAGATAATATTTTTTTTCCTTTAAGAAAAAATAAAATAATCCTATCAGCCCAGGTGGTTTTACAAAAAACCTGAGGGGAGTGAGGTTTCCATTTGCTGGGGCCAAAATACAGTTGTTTGGCCTAAAATTATTTTTATTATTTTTATTTTGGATTTTGGAAAAACAAGCACCCAAGTCGTCTCCACAAAAAAACACAAGTACATGTGTTCTCTCTATTACACTGGAAGAAAATGTAGTAACTGAAAAGGACAAAATGAGCAGGTCTGCTTCCTCTAAGCAAAGCTTTCAGAAATGGAAAAACCAAGCAGGCAAAAAACAAGTGTAATGAAGGGACTCTGACCCTGCAAGAATGTGCATTTTTTTCCAAAAGAATCAAATGGCCTAATAAAGGATATTACCTTCCCTATAAATCTTGCCTCACAGAAAACAAAGGAAGCAAGATTTCAAAAATCTTCCATAACAAGGAGCAGAACCAGGCTTTAGGGCAGCCAGGACACCAAATGAGGACAGACCGAATGTGGAGTCTGAACATAGTCCTCTTTGGATCTTCCATTAACTTGTATCCATCATGTATCCATGAAGTATGCATCACTGATTTTCACACACTTTATCAGAGGTGTGTGATCTCCAGCTGGTGTTTGAACTTAGCTAACAATATGCAGGATGGGAATGACTTAAATTGTGAATAAAAGGTAGTTATTGCAGACACTGAAGTATAAACTGAGGAGCTACCAGAGAAGTATCCATATGAATTTGCAGAATTTTGTTTATAAACTTCGTTGTATACTTGTGGTTTTGCTATAGCAACAGTTAAACAGTCATCATTTTCTATGACCAACAACAAATCTAGTGTTATCTGTATCCTGCTTGTGAAATGGTTTAATCTATGTGGGGTGCAGACTGATAGCCAAAATGCAAGAAAAATGCATGATATTGAGGTTTATATACTGTATATATATGGAATTTCCCAACAGATCAGCTAGGTCTGTATCACAGGAGATTGTCCATTAATCCAACGACAAATAATGATTGATATCTTGTGAGAAAATATAAAGATTAATCTGTTGTTACTGCCAATTTTAACAGCCATAGAATCATAGAACGGCCTGGGCTGAAAAAGGACCTCCAAGAAGTCTCTGAAATCTGTTGTCCCAGTTGCATGAGTCAAATAACTACCTGAATAAGACAACAGAAAAGAATTGTCTATGAGAAATTATCCATTAATTTGGGGGAGGAGAATTTGGTGGCATGATGCACACTTCAACCTAGAACTGTGAAGTGCCCCCACAACTATCTTCAGCTTGTGCCTAAGATGCATTTCACAATGCAATGTAGATGTCAGGGTGATTTCTTCCATCAAACAGGAGTCACTAGAAGTACTTAAGTTAGGTATATTTATCTATTTAAAGGGATTTTCTAGCAACATTCATCAACAGGGGAGCTGAGAAGAGCTGATTAAAGCTAAACAAGCTCATACTTCAGAAAATCTTAGCTGTTTTTCAAGTTAGATTAGTAAATGGACAGAAGATAGTGGAGTTCCATAGTTGAGGCAGTGAGTGAAGAAAAGGCAGATTTTGGTTTTACAAAACAGAAAGATAATCTCTAATAAACAAATAAAGCACATGATTTTATGTTCTTCATCTCAGCAAAATAATACCAGTCTTCTGGTTGATAGATTAAGTAGTCAGGAAGACTTAATCTACTCAAACATGAAGGGAGAGAATCATGTTGAAAGAGCAGACATACCTATCCAAGCATATAAGCATCCCTTATTATGACAAACCTAAAAGCAAAGTGTTATGCTGAGAAGCATCATGAATACTATAGTTTGAAGCCTGGAGAATCAAAAACAGTAGTTTGAAGAAGTTTAATAGGAGAAGACAAACTATGTGATTATTAACAGACAGACTTGATGGGGGTAGCTCCTGTGGGTTTTGAAAGATTGCATTTTACTTCTAATATGCTCTGTAAAAGCTACAGAGGAAAACCATTTTGCACGTTGGTGACATTTATACCCAATATCCTACTCATTATTAGAAACTCATTGTCAACTGAGCAGACTCTCCAGCATTTATGGTTAGTGTACTGATTAGTTAAACTAACAAAATCAAAGAAGGTAGTCTCCATAACACACTACCACATTACACAGAAATACATGACAACCTCTCCCTAAAATATGGCTATTAACGGTAGAAAGGACAACTGTGTTACCATAAGTGTCTTTCATGCTGTAGATCATTTTCTTGGTCTACGTAGATAATAATAGAGCTTCAAAAATCTCTGAAAGAAATGACTATTTTCTTAAAACAGAAATTTCTGCATGGGATATCAAGTAACTTAGTGATGTCCATTATCAATTACTCACTATAATGGGCCTCATTATGATAGATAAGGAACAGTTAATGACTTCTATAAAAATTGAAAAATTGCCTAATGAAAGGAGGCTTGATTTATTAAGTGCAAACAGGTTATGCCACCAACCTGAAATATCTCAAGGATCTTTTCCAACTATTTGAAAGTTAGAGGGATGGCTGAGGTCATAGTTGGGAACATGCATTTAACAGAAGAAGTGCTAAAATTACTGGGAATGTTTCAGGAATATCTTCCTGGATGCCCAAGAAGCCAAGATTCTCGGATTCAAAAACTGACACTTGAGCCAAGAATTTATCTTTCTTGGTGGAAGCAATGACAGAAATGGTGTACTTGCACATACATACACAAGCATAAAGAACACATGCATATATGGAGAATTAAAAACCAGTGAAATTAGAATGATAATAAAATACAAATGAAAATAAGTAGTTAATGAAGGCAACAAGTCAAACAAATGCCTTATGAAACAAACAAACAAAAAGGTAAGGCATTTTAAAAACATCTTAGAATAAACAAACTCAGTAAATAAATTATAGATCAATAGCAAGATTCAGACAGAGAGAAGATGAAGAGCAATCAAGGGAAAGAACTGTTCTACAGATATTTCAGTGGCATTTGGAATGAATCAAGTTGTTGATCTACTTCTAAAAGTATTAAATTTTTTTCATATATAACAAATGTGAGGCACACTCCGTGAGAAAACATTTACAAACCCACAGGCTTAGATATCTTATGTTTGGGATTATTTGGATTATTAAATCAATTAATTGAGTAAATCTCTAAATTAACAGCATAATTTTCAGGAAGTCACTGAACTGGTGGACCTTCTGAGATCCCCTTCAGCATGAATTGTCTTATGCTCCCATAAATTTTTATTTCTCTATAGAGGCTATAGTATCTTTGCACATAATTCAATCAGAACCAATCAAACATCTTGCTCTCAACAATTGCCCTGTCAAAATCCATCCCTTACTCTGTAATACAGACTGCCTTTTTCTGTCTCAGCCACCTAAAAAAGCCACACTCTGTGTGCCATGTCTATTCAGTGCCCCAAGGCTTTTGTCCAGGGGCCATTCCCCTTCATAAGCAGAATGAGAAACAAACTGTAGCATCTGATGTTGTAGGGATGGACTATAGGCAACAGATAACTGTGTTGTATCGTCATAAGGAATCAAGAACTAACAGACTAACTTTCCTTAGTACTTTACACTGCATTCATGTTTTCCTACTGGCAGCCAATTCTCTCTCCTTCATGCCTTACCTCCTCACTGATGCAGATAGCAAGCAGTCTCAGAAGTCTTTCTCCAAGACCTTGCTGCAGCACTCAAGGTCCGAAAGTGCTGAGGATGCTGGGAAGAAGACTTAGAAACAGCAGACCCCACAGAAGTTCTTGGGCCACTTAAACACTTGCCCAGAGACCTGAGAGCAGGAAGCTATGGGGAAATGCCTCCTGTGGCACATCTCTGAAATCCTGTTCCCTGGCTGAAACAGGTCAGACAGCTGCAGGAGCCTCCAGAAGACGAAAGTCAATTAAATCATGACAAAGATCTTCATCTCCTTGACATGAATGGTGTTTACATTCAGTACTAAGAAACACTCCTTAGGCATCCAAATTGGCTCAGGAAAGCAAGACATGTCAGCAGACTTCACACAGCAGGGCACCCGCGGAGGCCTCTCCAGTCCTCCCAATAATCACAAGTGTATAATAATTGCTGAATTGGCTTTTCTTTTATTCATTTTCTCATTTATTCAGCCCCTAGTAGGCCATACTATTTTAATAAGGGATTTCTGAGTGGTGGGCATGTTGGATCCACCACTTCTGTTGAGGTTTAATTGTAGAATCATAGAACCATAGAATTATAGAATTGTTGGAGTTTGAGGGGACCATTAAAGACTATCTAGTCCAACTTCCCTGCAATGAACAGAGGCACTAAAGCTAAATCAGGGTGCTCATAGCCCTTCTAGCCTGACCTTGGATGTCTCCAGGGATGGGGCATCCACCACATCCCTAGGCAACCTGTTCTGATGCTTCATTTAACTCAGCATACAGCTCAGCACAACACAGTCATTCACTCACTCCTCCTCTCTCCCAGCAGGACTGGGGAGAGAGTCAGAAGGAAAAATGTAGAACTCATAGTTTGACGTAACTATTTACTATGACAAAAAAGGAAGAGAGAGATAGTGGAATGATAACGTCATATTATGTCATATGCACATACATATAAAACAAGTGATGCACAACACAGTTGTGCATGCTTGCTCATTACCCATTTACCGATGCCCAACTAGTCCCTGAGCAGGATCAGCTTCCTTCCAGCCAACTCTCGACAGTCTTTTAGTCCTTGAATGGTGTCATGGGGTATAGAATATTCCTTTGGCCAGTTTAAATCAGTTGTCCTGGTTCTGTTCCCCTCACTGCTTCTTGTGCACCCCTAACTTTATCACTGTCAGCACAATACAAAAAGCTGAAGCATCCTTGGCTCTGTGTAGAACTGCTCAACGTGCTATCAGCATTATTTTTCTCCTGAAGCCAAAACATAGCATCATACCAGACACTATGAAAAGAAATCAGCTTTGTCCCAGTTGAAACCAGAACAACTTCCTTTCCTGTCTCATTTACTGTCCACTCACCCACCCCAAAATCTCCCATCCTATTCATAGCCTGACTAGTTTTGGGTCATGTTGGCCCTCTCAGGGAATAAGAATTTGTTGTTGTTTGAACACTTTTGTTGAACCATTTCTGCTGAGCTGCAGGTGTTCCTCCCACTCAGATTTTTGGCTATTGTTTAAAGATTCATGCCTGGGCCATGTATGCTGTTGAACAGTGGCCCGTCTCTGACTTTGCTGGGGAATAAGCATGCAGAGATCTTGGCTGCTAAATGCACTGTGAGTGGGAGGATGGAGGTAGTGCTGAGACTGAGGAGTACCAGCTGTGAGGACCTTTAATGCAGGGTATGCAAGCCATAGGATGTTAATTATCCCATCACTGATTTGAAAGTGTGTAGCAGCTCTAGGAACAGGTGCTTCAGCCAAAAGCATAAGCGCAGGACAGGTTAATCATTTTACTGAAGAGAAGAAAAATCAGGTAACAAGACAGAAGCCCTTGTTTCAACAGAAGAAGAAGGTCTCTTTTTGAGGGCACCTTTCCACTACACAGGGACTAATCAGATCTCTCTGTCCCGCTATCTTTTACAGTCTCACTCGAAGTCATGCAAAGCCACTTCCTTACTTTCATATTCATACTTCTCCTGCCATATCCTAGTGAAAAGAAGGGCAAACAGTGCTCCACTTACCATCTCACTTGCTTCCCTGGTAAGCACTACTTGATGTTTGGCAGCTTGTCTGCTCTGCTTTTTTCCCCAGTAAACATTCATGCCTCAGCCTGCAACATTTTTTGAGAGCTGCTGGGACAGAAGTCACAGTCACACACCAATTTGCATGAAGGATCATAAATGACTACCCTGACTGCTGTTTGTCAGGACAAACAGAATCCCTGAGGATGCTTGATCAAAAAGAATAGTGGCTGGAGTGAAACCAGAGAGAGAACAGTTGAAGGGAGCAGAGAGCTTAAGAGGGAGAGATGCGGTACTTTTACCCAAACAATTACCCAATGGAAAACAATTGGGTAATTGTTTTCCATTCATTCTGTCATTTGTCACAGTAGAAAAGACATTTTCTACATTTTCATAGGTCATTTGTTGAAATGACCTATCTCATTTTCTCGTATCTCACTCAGTTGACTCCTGGACACTTAGTTTGTTCATGTCAATTAACAGTGAAGGCATAGATAGTGTCCCAGGTGTAATAAGTACCATTACCCTTTTGAAAGCTCTGCCTACTCACACCTGCAATGAAGAGTTATGTATACAACTGCCATAGAAACACTTACCCAGCCCTCACAGAGGTTGTATAGAGCGCAGCAAGTACCTGTTATCTATAGGGTGGTGGATACGTTTTGTGTGCTCTGCCACACATAAACCCATTCCACTTCAAAGTAAACAGGTTAAGATACAAACTACACATGGGCTACATGGTTATCTGCTTACAGCCTCAGGATCCAACAGTGCAGGGGGTATACAGTGTTTTCAGTACTGCAAAGGTACCCAAATGCCAGGAATTTTCCTTTCCCTGCTCTGGGAGGAAGTCCTGGTATCCCTTTCCACCAATTTGTGGAAGGCTTAGCTTCTTTACATCCAGATTTTTTTCCCCTGTTGGTCATCCCATGTCTGAGGATGATGTGGTCATACAGTTCTGTCTCCGATGTCCGTAACCTTTGAACATATGGCAAATTAATCACTGAAGCAAAGAATCCCAGAAAATCATGTCTATCCTTTTTTTTTTTTCTCAGAAAAAAGAACACCCCAAAACTCAGGAGTCAGTCTGTGTGGGCTCTTAGATTAGCTGCTGCACTTGGAGGATTAGGCACACCATCCATTTACGCTTTCCCAATCAGTGTTCAGCAGATTACCAGACACTGATTCAGAAAAGATCTCAAAGAGCAGACACCAAAGCATCACCTTCAAACGAACAACAGTAAAAGTAAAGTTGATTTTGTACACCAAGATTTATGAGTTATATGGGGAGAAAGGCAGTGACTATCAACATCTTCATGAAAGAGACAGCATGGTGTTCACTGCAGTGTCTCGCTGAAAGGTCCACAGTCCAGAGGGCATCAGTTCTGCAACAGTTTCCTTTCAGCCTCCTCTGAGATACATGCTTTTGTCTTTAAAGTGAGAACTTGTGTGTGTGGATAATACATAAGTTGGATCCTTGGCACCAACTGCTTTGCTCTGCTCATGTACTTGCACTTGATAAAACAGCGCCTGTGTACCTTGCTCCTTTTGCTGCAGTCTATACATATTCATAGTTGTAAACCAGGACCTCAGTTTTTGTCTAGTTTTCATTGTTAACAAAATATTAAGTTCTGAAAATGCCTATTGTGCAAAACCATTCTTTTTCTTCTTCAAGATAATAGAATTGTGAAACAATAGTTCTGAAAAATATGGGTTGCCCTGTTCATTTTAAGCAATTGACACAGAAACTCAAAGGTGACCATCTGAATGGCAATATAAATAAATTATTTCCCTGTTATTTGTCAGATATAGTGAAGCACTATTCTCATCATAAAAGTATAAATTGCCTTTTATTTGGGTATGCAAAACCCAATTTTGTCTAATCCATGCTTTCAAATAATCAAAAAATCCAGCTTTTGTTCTGATATTCATTAATATGTTTGCCTCATGAGTAGAACAAAGAAAAGTGTTTAGCATTCAAAAACACAGTTAAAAGCATCACTGTACTTCATAAACACAAGTCTACTGGAAAGAGAGGAAATATCTTCAATTTTGACACAACTTTGAAGTATTTGACTTTGTGACTCTAATAGTATTGCAGTATTTTTTACTGTAATTTCCTGAAATAGACTACTTGAAGTAGTCTTGGTTCTCAGCTGAGTCACAACTTTTGGAATTACAACACAGTCCTCTACAACCTGAGCTAATACAATAAAAGGCAGAACTACTCACTTGACATTAACAAATGTCAAGAGATTCAGTCTGCTAAGGGTTTCCATAAATACTTAACAGACAGCACAGGAATGCAGGGACTACAACCTCCCAGACATTTGCTCTGGTGTTCCAGGCTCTTCTTCCCCAGGCTCCAGTCTTCCCTGCCTAACACACCCCCATGCTGTCCTTATGCCACTGTTACCCCTCCTCCACCAGGATTCTGACTGTACATGTTTAGCCTCCTATGCTCATTATGAACATTGTTTGTCCCCTCTTCCTTGCCTGTGACGTTTCAGGAATAAAACAAGCGTATGAAAAATATAGAAGGGCTGTGAACCCATAGCAGTTAAAGGATGAAAATGTTGAGATACCTAAACTGGTACTACCTAGCCCAGGATCAACAGCAGCGCAGCACATTCCTACACAGAGACAAGAATAGCCATATTTGGACTGTGCAATGTATTTATAGATATTCATTTCAAGCTAGTATGGAAACCACTAAAATTTTGGGTCGTATAAACACTGTTAATCATGCTGTGTTTTGGAAACAGCTGCAATAGGGAATTTGTTCAAGTAATTTTCTCAAAGTGACTGAAGATGATTCAAGGAGTTTTAATGGTTCATTGGTTTACTGAGAAGATACAGCATGCTTAAGACATAGGGAATATTCATAAAATGTGTGAGAAAATATGTTAACAAAACTGTACTGAGGATGGGCTAATTAAGATTACTTCAGAGAAACACAAGTTGTCCAAAACTGGACAAATTTTCAAGGCAGTGTAAAAGGCCCGTATCTGAAGTGGATACAACTTTTTTAGCACATAACAAGTCCCTCCTCCAAAGTATGGACTCATGATCGTTGTCATGGTAGCAAGCGTAAGACAAGCACGTGTAAATCATATTCTGAGAAAATGAAACTTAAGCTAACAAATCCACTCCCAGTCAGCCAAATTCCAACCCAAACAGCTTACATTTAACAAAGGTATAAATGCCTTAGTAAACAATCCTATAATGAAAAACGTCAGAATTTTCTTATGATACCCCTAACATCCCAAAAAGTCCGAAGGTGACTCCAGTTTCAATGTCTATGGTACATAAATAAGTCATGATAATTTCTTTGACTCTACACAAAACATAGAGAATTTTCATTTCTTGAAACACAGTGCAGAATTCTAACATTCTAATTGGATTCCACTATCTGTCACATCTGGAGTATAAATTTGAGTCAAAGAGAACAACTGACTCCAAAAATACTAGAAAGTATTTGTATACTGTGTGGAAGAAAAGAGTAATAGGGGTGAAATTAGAGATGGACTAGAAGGCACTGTATGTCCAAGGGACAACAGATCAGATCAAAATATGGGGTAAAAAAGGAAGATAATTTAGGCTGATATATTTTCCTATGCATCTCTAGAATGTATCTTTGATCCTTACATTTTAATTAACTAAATAGCATTTTGTGTATGAGAGAATAGAAACAGCAGTTTTCCCTTGGGTTGTGCTAATTTAAAGATGGATGTAATGTTTTTCTTAAATAGAGGGAGGAGAAGCATGAGAGTTCTATTGAAGTTAATTTTCCCTACAGTATTGTCTTTGTGAACATACAATTTAATTACAAAGTAACATTGGATTATTACAGAATTAATCAATTCATAAATCAAAAAGACTTTTTATGGTACCTATCAAGAATTACAACTCAGAAAATTTAAAGAAATAGAATTTTAATCCTGCACACTTATAAATAAGACATAAATAAAATGAACTTTCAGTGTGGTTTTAACAAATGTAACCAAGTCATGCTCATAAATACCAATGCAAGAAGCTTCACAGCCGAAGAACACTGCAGCAAAAATGACTGAGTACGGAAGGCTTGAGTCATTAAACCTTATATTAGAGGGTGGGATAGTCTCTGAAAACTAGTTTGAAGACTGAATAAATACTAGGATGAATTTTAACCTAAGATCTGATTTCATACTTTCCCTTCAGTGTCTTATAGACAGGAGTTATCTTGAACACAGGGAAGCTTAGCTGATCTGCATCATACAAACATACATTTAAAGCTAAGAATGTGAATAATCTCATTCAAGTTAATGTACATTCCAAGGATCGAAGGTATATAAAACAGATATATCTGGTGTACAAAACAGACTAGTCATTACAAGGGAAATGTACCTAAATTTCATGTCAAAGATCAAGAAAGATTTTTTCAAAATTGACCAATAAATAATCAATCTTGAAAGCAGGAATCAATTTCTTAATTCTAGATGATGTCTAAAACAGATATTTTTTGTTTGAATTAGAAGGTTGGCTATAATTCATACGCTTTAAAGAACATTTACATGCAGAATGTAGTCAACATTTTTTGAATGTCACATGTGTATGTCATCATCAGTGAATTGCTATTTCAGCTGAGAATTTTCTTGTAATAGTCTACAATGTATTTAAATGTTTTGAATTCAGGAAATATAATAATATCTATCTGTGGACCTTTATCAAGATAGAGATAGAATATTTTGAAAAAAATCTTAGCTAAAACTAGGTCTTAACATCATAATATGTATAATCTAATATTAGTTGTTATAGAAGAAGACACATAGGCATATATCTGCCACTTAAACAGTATTTTCAAAGTATATAAAGGACCTAAAGTGATAGAAAGCGCTATCAGAAATCTTTTTTCAAGGAGTATCTGAAAATCTCACCAATGACAAGTGAAATGTTTAAATCTAAGGTTATTGGCAGTGAAACAAATCATGTACACTTTCATATCAATGCTATGTTCAGAACTAATACCATAGTTAAACTAAATATACTCTTAAAGGCTTTAGGAGGTAACAGTAACTTACTGTTCACTTAGATTGTGAGAGGAAGTAAAATCTTTTCATTTAACTATTTCTGAAGCCTATGTAGAAAGTCGAAGATGCTGTAGAGATAGTTCTGAAAAATCAGGGTGCTGCGTTAAGAATAGTTAGAGGCTGATGTTTGTGGAGCCCGATGGAGATACAGTGGTCCCTCTGACTTCAGCAGAAAGATGTCTTTTTAATACAGAAGATCTTCAGCTTTAGCAGAAGCATAATAATGACGTAAGCATACCCCTCATTCACTTCTATGTGATACATGGGCTCTCAAACAGGACAGTCAGAACTACACTTTAGAGGAAAAGATAACTCACTCTCCTCAGTTTTAATCTTTTTGGTGAACTTGTTAATTAGAAATAATTCTAATGCTTCCTTGCACTGCATTCATGTTTTAGGCAAAGTTCTCACATGCTAAACTAAACTTGTGATTTCCATAACTGCTCTCCAGATCATAAAATACTTTTTGTTGCTACAGAAAATTCAGTCAGCAACTCCAAACTAGAATACCCATTATACTATAATAAAGGCCATGAGATGATTTTTTTGGAATTTTTAATATCCAGACCTTTAGAAGTTTAGGAAATAATGAAAGAGCAGCAGGTTTGATACTTGCGGGTACTTGGCTATTCAGTCATAGATGAGGTCAGGAACTCCAAGAAGTTACTTTTATATTTGAAATCTAAAAAAGCGTAAAATTTACCTCAAAGTGCCGTTTGAAATGCTCTGCTAGATGTACTCCTATAATTATACTACAATGGTATTTTACTAAATTATGGAACCAGTGTATTCCACACGCTCATAGTATTCTCTTTTTCAAANTGGGTTTCCTCCACCTACTTTTATTTTTTTTTTAAAAAAAAAAAAAAAAAAAAAAAAAAAGAGAGAGAGAGAGAGAGAGAGAAAGATTGTTCTTTCAAGTTTTTGAGGTAGAGTTAATTTCTTAAGAATTTGCCAAGATGTTCTGTGGATTTTTGCTGGTGCTGCACTTCAGCAGAAGAAGGAAAAAAATAAAAAATAAAATTAAAAAAAAAAAGGTTTTTCAACAGTTTAGTGGAAAATCAATTATAAATTATGTGAGGTACCTCCAGAATTTTCCACAGAAATGGGAACACATCCATTCATTTTCTGTAAAACAAAATGGCAAAGTTCCCTGCAAATTTCTTCCAATTTTTCACCTAGATTTTTAACTGGACTCAATGATATTCTTGTTATATTTGGGCTTAAGACAACTTTTTACAAGACAGTTTTGTTTGTTCTTCGTGTGATGTTTTCTCTTTTCACTTAGATGGCAATTTTACTTAAGTAATTCCCATGAAATCTAACAAAACCAGACTTTTGAAATCAGGTTAAACTTTGCAGTGAATACCACATGGAGATTTTGGATATCTAGACAACACAGTTTGTTTGAGTATTTGTTCAAACAGGAGAAAAAATGTCAGACTCCATGCAGAGTTTAGTATTTCTTGTTTTTGGTTAGGTTAGATTTGTTTTTTATCACAGTGTGATGGAGACCAGTAATATTGAAAATGGCAGATAAGACTATGTTTCAAATTGCCAGAGAATAGGAAAATATCTAGAAATACAGAAAAAATGTATGTTCCTTGTATGCCTAAAGAAATTGTATCCATCTGGATAATCCCCCTATTAAAATTCATAGCCCCTTTTCAAATAAATAAAATTCATTTTTAACTGTAATTGGAATCCATACAATGCAAACTAAAAATGATCTGCAAATGCAAGCCAGTACCTCATATTTATAGCCCTGGTCCAAGGAATTGAACTCTGGCTCATTAGCCTAGAATTACCTCTGCTTGCACTGAAGTGGCCATTTTTATAACAGGAAAAGTTTAATTTGAGACAGAATTACAGCACCCATTCACAAGTTATATGAATGTATACTAGATATACTCCTAGTACAGACTATGTATTCCTTGTATGGATGTTTTCTAGAGATATTTATACAATGGATATAGTGACTATATCTCCATTCTTGTAAGCTCATCACCGTCACAGTCAAAAGGAAAAAACAAAACAAAACAGGAAGCTATTTTAAGATCATGAAAAGAAAGACAATCTTGGAATCAAGCANAACTCTTTAACTCTAAATGCACTACATGATGTTATGATGTGGAATACCAATACCAAAAATCATAAAACCATGACATTCCACCCCTTATTCCATATGCCGAGTGATAAAAATTATGAGACAATGACATATGCTAGAATAACTTCATTACTAGAAGAATTTTAGTTAAATTACTTCATTAATATATCTATTTTCAGCAAATATTAGCAAGTTATTTTTATATAAACTTGCTTTTATATTTTTTTTCCAGAAAAATATACATCAGCTTTAACCTGGAGAGTCTAGACTGTTGCAGAGGGTCTTAATTTCTGATTATTCTCCCAACTCTGTAGCAGACACACACGCTTCTGTCTGAATTTACCTATGGAAAAATAGATGGGAAGGCCGAAGGTTTAAGATTCAGTAACTCCATTTGCAGAGAAACTTAAATATGTGCTACCAAAAAAAAAATTAATCTATCTCAACAGTACCCCAGGCTCATTCTCAAAGGTGTACCCAGAGTAGAACAACATGCACGAGTGGTCATGTTTTAGATTTCAGGCCTTTTCTAGCATCTACTTTCAGGTCAGGGTAGACTCAGCTCTATATAAGCTGTGAGTTATATGCCACCTGCAATTCAGAAATGCCTATACATAAGTAAACATTTAGGATACAATCAGTTTCTTAAATATCATCAGTAACAAACAGGTAAGAACTTTGCCATAACATCCTTAGTTAAGTTATTACTTAGTTAATGCAATCTCTAGATTTTCAACAGCTGCATATTTTCAAATAATGGAACTAATGCTGCAATCCCCTCAAATCTTTTGAAACCAAGAGAATGTACAAGAGGATTGAATTACTAATTTGTTTCTAAAACTCAAGAACACACTTGTTTTGTTTTCAAGTGGAATACATGGTACAGATGACATTTGATCAGCTCAAATAAGGCTGAAAGTCTTCAGATCCTTGACGGAGAAAAGCTACTCTCTCATGTGTTTAACAATGATCATATTTGCTTGATTATCCAGTTTATAAAATAATATTTGCTCTCTGTTTTAAAAGAGACAGGTGATTCTAGCACATCCCCAAATTGCACAGTAGGCAAAATACCCATCATTTCAACACTGGTAAAACATCAATGTTCACATAATATAGAAACCAAGCTTAACAGTATCCTTTAACAATATCCATTACTCCTTGTCCTGTTCCCACCACTGAGAAGAGCCTGGTATCCCACCTCCCTTTAGGTATTTATAAGCATTAATCAGATCCTCCCTTGGTCTTCCTTTCCCCAGGCTGAGCAGACCCAGATTACTCAGCCTTTTCTCATGGAAGGTGCTCCAGGCCCTTTATCATCTTTGTGGCACTCCACTGAACTCCTAGGAGATGCCTGTCTGTTTTGGACTGGGGAGACCAGAACTGGACACAGTATTCTAAACGTGGCCTCAGCAGGGCAGAGTAGAGGAGGAGGACTGCCTCCCTTGACTTCGTTCCTTTTAATGCACCCCTGAATACAATGGGCTTTCTTGGCCACAAATGCACAGCGCTGGCTCATGACCAACCAGCTGTCCACATGAACACCCAGGTCCTTCTCCGTAGAGGTCCCCCCTGGCAGGTCATCCCCTAACCTGTGCTATATATACAGTTATTCTTCTCCAGGTGAAAGACTCCACATTTGCTCTCATCGAACCTCATCAGATTCCTCTCTGCCCAACTCTTCAGTCAATTTACTCATACAAAAACAGTAAATGTGATAAAAGTGTCCTATGCAATGCTGTTTTCATAAATCAGGTTGGATTTGCCCCTGAAGTTAAAAGAAGTAATTCCCAGAATGGCAATGAGAAATAATTTACATCTATATCAATTGTGAAAAATCCCCTTAATTTCCAAGATCTACCCTAGGAGCAATAGTTAGGCATTATTTCATTTCTCCACACAAACCTAGATATTTCTCTTAAATCCAGTAAGATCTATTAATTTCTTCTAAATACTTTTACAACGTACAAGAAAGGGTTGAGGAAAAAATAAAATCCCTGTGAGCTGAAACTTAATAGATTGCAGTTGGTTGCTCCAAAGTCTTTGTGGTTAAAAGCATTTTAAAAGCATGGTGTTATTACACTATGAGTAAGTCAGGCTTTCTCTCTCTCTCTCTCTCTCTTTTTTTTTTTTTTCCTCTGCAGGATAATTTTTACCAGGAATTGTCACCTTGAGCAAATCTTACATTAACCCAAACACCAGATGTTTATTTCCCTAGCCCTTTTCTGTGTGACTGTCTTCCCTGAAGTATCGTGGAAGCCTTAAGTTCAGTTAAAGGGGTACTGAGTGCCCAGAACTCCAGTTAAACCAATAGTGGCTGTGGATGCTGGACAACCTTTAAAAATAAGTTATAAGGCAATGCTGCTGACATAGAGAAAGTAGTTCTGGAAGCTCCTAGCATGGAGAACACCCATTGACTCATCTGGCATTTCCATACATGAAAGCTTGGAAAACTACTTTCTCTTCTCAAATCTTAGGAGAAGTTGAGACTTCATTTTGGATTTTCATAGTTTCCATCTCACTTACCCACTTTAAAATAAATTATAACTACCCTCCGTGCGTGCTTGCATTTATGTGCTTGTGTTTCTGTACAGATAGATATAAAGATACATGCACATATACACAAATCCCACTGTAGTGTATCTTGAGGTAGCAAATACAAAAACCTGTTGCCCTTCGGCATTTAGATATTTAAAGTTTACAAAAAACGAAATGCACATATATATATGATTAATATTTCTGCCAATACTAAAGAGAAGACCTGTGTGCTAGAGAAGGAGCAAGCCAACCATTGCTAATGTCATTTTCGGTAGTCTTCCAATTTTGAGAATATGAGCATATGTACCTTGTAGTAGGATGTCGCTTTATTTTTGGTAAATTCAGTCTTGTGAACTTTCATTCTTCTCAGCAAACAATGAGGAAGGAAGAGCTTTGTGATTAATATAGTTTGTACCAATGTTACTGGGAACAATCTGTTTAGATTAGGATTGCCAGAGCCTTGTATGCATTCTGCCAGCTACCAAACAGGATGAAAGGTGGAAGAAGTAGGCCCCGTAACATATGGTTCACTATGACAGCTTTATATTTGCTTGGAATTAAACAAAACTTTCTTTGCATTTTCAGAAAAGTACAAGGAAAAGATAAAAGGAATAAGTACTGGGAACTTGGACTGCATGAGAAAAACTGGGCTCTGAAAAGGTAAGAAATGATTGACACAATTTGCCAAATGCCACCACCTCCTATCGTAATTCACAACTCTGAATTTCAAGAGAGAAGAAAAAGCACTGATCTTTCTTCTCTTTACAGATGTTCTGCAAAGCAAATACTAAACCAAACAACAAGGAAATAATGGTTTTATAATGGTTTATTTTTAAGGAAAAACCTTAAAACAGCTGCAAATATGAGGCTTCCTTAAGTATTTCTTAGCTAAAAAGACTGTTGAGCTGGGACCCAAATCTGGGCAAAAGGTATTTCTCTTGCAAATATAGCCCTGACACTGTATTCTGAGTAATCTCTTTTAGCCAGTGGTTGTCATAAGAATAAGTCTTCTGGATCTTTTGAGAACAGGCCTGAAAAGAACATCTCCTAAAATCTTGTGTCTCAGACTGCTTGGAAATGGTGATTTACATTTTTAGAGAAGATAAGAGACCGAGTAATTTTCCCAACATTAGTTACATATCCAAGAAATAAGCCAGTGTTGACTGAATTTCTGAATATAAGACCAAGGACTTTGTGTCACGTGAGTCACTTCAGTGGCGTTTTTGGTCACTTGGAGAGCAGATAAGCTGTCCAAGATCTTTTCTGGTCTCTGCCTATGGAACACTTTTTCTTACCACTCTTCTCTTTACGGCTGTATGAATATGAATGTTATAGCTAATTCAGTGGTAAAGCATAATTATAGTGCTCCTGTCCACTCCCCCTTGGCTCTGTAATGTAAACAAGTCATGGAAGCAAAGATACAAAAAAGGTGTCCATATAGCTATATCGGTTCAAGCAAGGGTCAAGTTTCACACTTTTTTATTCTGCTCATATGCAAGTAGGCAGGGAAAAAGCTACTGAAAAAAGTAGCAAAAAAAATTTTTGGAAGTCCTTCTCCATCTGTAGCCAGATCACTTTACTGTGCTGAATTAGTGCATGAACGCTCTCTCCCTAATGCCTTGTAAGATGGAGATGTCAAGGCAGGAACACACAGTCAGAAAGCTGGGAAGGGAAAGGCTGCCCATTTCAGTGGCAGCCTTCATGTCAGTTCAATTATAACAGCCATGAAATCAGACCTGGGAAGGAAAGAGCCTATGCCATAGTGGGGGAGTGTGTCTGGAACTATCTCTTCCTTTCTATGTAAGGACATAGTTAATAACCAAGGATACTTCCAAGATCTTCTGCTCCTTCTCCAGTCTTCCTGTCCTGTTCCCCTGATTCATATTTTTCCCACAGATACCTCTACTTTTTTGATTCTTGTGGAACAGTGTTCCATCCAATTAGAAGATTCAGAATCTTCCTCTTCTAGTAAGAAGCACGTGGCTTTGGTATGTATTCTGTTCAGCAGTCAGTCAATCCCATACAGTTGCAGTGGCAAGAAGAGGACATTTCAATCAAAGTTTAATAAAATTTGAATGTTTGTACATGTATGGAAGAGCATTCTGCTGCTCAATTTGACTTCCAGTAACAAAGTTCAGGTCTGTGGCCTGAGCAATCATTAGGAGGCAGGACTTCAACGCAGGTTTTATGTCAACATTCTTATATAGCCATGAACTTATTTTGCTCTGTGATGTAATATTAACTCAGGCAACAGAGGTCTACACTTTTAATATGAAGGCATATTTATAGTTCTTTATAGGTAACACAGGCAAACTTTTGTCAACATGAACACAGTCTGTAGCATTAAATGTTCAAACATAGCATAGAGTCACTATGGAATCAGCCAAGATAAATCAAGTTAAACAAGAAAAGAATTTCTAGTTTACTAAAAAAAAATAATCACCCAACTTTCTTTTTTTTCTTCCATTAAAACCAGGCATTTTCTTACGAATAAAAAAGAAAGAAGAAAAAAAACAAAGAGATACTTGTTCATTCATTCACCTTTAACATTCAGGAGGATAAATAGTCCACTAGTTGGACGTGGTATTGACATAAGAGGCATCATTCTAATTAATATGGAACATAGAACTTTTATTGGAGAGCAAAAACAGTGAGTACAGAATGGTGACTTTCTGTTTTGAATATTTGGAAGGTAGGCTCACACTATGACCTGCTTCCAGTTTCCAGTGGTATTAGGGATGAAGCCAGTATAAATCCAGTTGTCACAAAAGAACAAGTTATAGTATATATTAAACCACAAAAAAATACTTTCAAATAACATTAAGAGTATGACTTAAGCTCTCAAAAGCTAGGAAATTCAGAGTTAGGGCTGCAACTCTGTCCTCAACTCACCTCATTTTGTTTAGGTATTATAGCAGATATGAAGAGAGCTCCCTGAAATATGATGGCTTTGGTTTACAAGCATTAGCGCAAACTTTGGCATTTGTCTGTGCTAGGTAGGGTGTGCCAGTTTAGCTAGGGCTGACAAAGCTTTCTCCTAGAAAAGAACATTAGACGAGCAAAAAGTCAGATCCATGAACTGAATGTTAACAATAGAAGGCATATTTCCCTTCACTTGATTAACACTGTGAACTGTGTTCCTGGACTTTCAATAGAGAGTAGTGGGCTAACCTGTGAGTGTATCCAGGTTTGGACTCAGTAAGTAGGTGATCAGAGACTGTTATTTGAATATTCTAAAGATAACAGTCAAAACACAAATGCAGTGAAGAGGGTTGACAAATAACAATGATTCTCAAATGGAAAATATGTGATCATTTGACCAACATGATGAGATTCAGTAAAAATAATACTTAAAAATTAACAGTAGGTAAAGAGATGAGAATAAGAAATGACTAAAAGCAGAAGACTAGCTTCAGAAATAGAAGGAAATATTTTTTTCTGATATCTAAGAATAGGATGAGTTGCATCAGTCTGAGCTGAAACTGTGAAGAAAGAGAAGCAGAGAAACATAAGTACATGTTTTATTTATCCCTACTTATGTCTTACTCTTGCTGAAGTGAAGAGTGATTGCTTTCTGCAGCACTCCAACTTTATTATGTTTGCTGTCATGAGTTGTAAACATTCAGGATTTCCATTTAAATTTGATCAACCTCTGAATCACTCTAGCAAATTATTATGAGTAGTTCCACCATCCCAGCAAATTTCAGCTTTCCATAAAGGAAAAAGTCTGTCATTTACCATCTTCTGCAGATAGAATTGAAGAGGTGGCTCATAACTTTCCTGACTCATCATACAAGCAGAAATGTGTATCTCTGAGGAGATGAACCTGGAATGCTTACAACATTAATATTTTGTAAAGCTGTGCATCTGGGTGTGAAAGTTTGACAGTGGAGTTCAAATACTCTGAGAAGGTAGTGGACGTAAAGCATGCAGTGAGGAAATATACTAGAAATGGTTGAGCTAGAAGCAGTTGCTGAATCCTACTGAGATGTAGGGAAAACTAAAGTATATGCATCTATTAACATGGAACCATATTTCAGCACTTTGGTTAGAGTTTATCTGCAAAAAAGATGACTGCAACTTTGGGAAAAAAAGAACACCAGACTTGTTTTCTCACGTGTAGAACTCATAGATAGAATTCCAGAGGTCAGAAAGTACCTCTGGTGACTGACTTGTCCAACGAACCTTCTCGAAGTACGGTTGGAGCAGTTTTCTCAGGCTCACGTCCAGTCATGTTTTGAATATTTCTAAGGATGAAGAATCTGCAACTTCCTGGGCAATTTGTTCCTGCTTGACCACTCTCAATAATAAATAAATAAATAAATATTTTTATGTTTAATCTGAATTTTCTGAATTTTCTGAATTTCAATTCATGCCCATCGCCTCTTTAACAGGATACCAATAAGACAGTTCTAACTTTATCTGTTTTACTCCATTCAAGAATTTTTATACTTCGATAATATCCATGTCTCTTTTTAGGGCTCCAGCCCTCCCATTTTCTCTTCATACATCAGATGCTCTTGTAACTAGATCACCTTTGCTGGACTCACTCCTGTATGTCCACATCCATGTAACCCTTATTCTTGAAGTTTACATATGGTCTTAGTATATGACTGACATAGGATAGGCAGATACGCAAGATCAGCTACTGAGGCAGGACACAGTTTCTACATTTAGCTATCTACTCAAATATTCTTGTTGAATTAACTCTACCTGCTTTGAGCAGAAAACTTACACTCTAGAACTGCTGCTCTGCTGATGCATGGTTACTTGTCAAGCTAATGTGACTTTATTGTGAGCGCTCAGTCTGAACATGCTGAATGCAATTTGCTTAAAGCAGTATTTCGGGGCAATCACTATGACAAATGTTATTGAAAAGCAGACCTCAGTTTAATTCCCTATAGAGTCATTCTTGCATTGAATAACTTTAATTTAAATGTACCACATTCAATCTTTCATTTCCCTTCCAAATATCAAAATACTCAGATAAAAAGTTTAAGCTTCAATGAATAACATCCCAGAAGAGAATGGAAAGGAATTATCTTACTGCAATATATTCTGAAACATTAAAAAGCACAGTTCTTTAACACAGGACAGTGTTCACAACTGTCTTGAAACTGTGTTAAGCCCTGAATTCATTACAAGCCCTAAATACAACTGATGTTCCTTGAAAGGATTGCAAATATTCTGAACAATCCATGAACCAATTTTCAGCACAGTTGCACCAAATCATTTTCGTGTTTGAATAAAAAGAACAAAAATGCATATTTTTGCACAGTTTCAAAACAAAATTGAGGAGTCAGGGAAGAGAGAAATGTGGGCTGTGCTGAGTTTCCCTTTACAATTCTAGAGGAGCCTAAACTCACATTAAACTAAACATGGTGAGTTCATAGAATCACAGGAACCGAAACCAAAAGGGAGGTTGGAATGGAATGATATTGCAGCATTTATATCTATCAGGGTTGCTAGATGCTCTCTGGCCCCCATCACAATCATATATGAGTAAAGTTTACAGTAGTGATTTTTACATGTCATTCGCACCAGCTGGGGCTGTTACTGGATAGTGTGTGTAATTCTGAGTCTCATTATTAAAAAAAAAAAAAAAAGATATTAAAGCAATTTATAGATTTCAGAAAGAAAAATAAAAATGAAGCATAATTTGGAAAATTAGTTCTAGAATGATAGAAAATTTCAGACTAGTTAATTTTTCTAAAAGAAGCCAACCGTGATAGTAATTTAAGCTATTGAATTACAAGGCTTTTGACATGGTTTATGATTTTGGTTATCTGTATTCCACATCATAACATCATTTAAGGCATTGAGAGTTAAAGAGTTAATCCTCTAATTCCATGAACTGTCAAATTTTCAGGTAGCTGGCCCTCAGAAGAGAGTAAGAACTACGTACCCTAGAGGACTTTGTGTTCCTGTTTTCCAGAGGGAAAGATAAAACTGCACTCAAGTCCTGAGACTTCCTCTTTTTTGCTGTTAGTCTCAGCAGTGGGTTTTCCTCCTCAGATCATTGCTTTTTTTTGTTTTTAGGCCCATCTCCCTACCCTTTTCATTTTCCCCCTCCCCCTTTCCCAAGGAATGGGCTCATGGGTTCCCCTCCCCATTTGTCACAGAACTGGGCTAAACTGGCCCATAAACCATTGACAGCTTTCAACAGTGATTTGTTTTTGTCTTTTCTAACAAAGAAAAGCTATGTTAGAAATTACAGTGAAAAAATGTTAATAATATTGAGGTGCATGTTTTGGATTTTTAAAGTTCTCTAATAAATAACATACAAATGTTACAGAGAAATTAATCACCACTTTATACACTAAATGAAAAAGTAATGTCTTAACACTTTTCTCTTAAATCCATTAAAAGTGGCTTAATGTTGGGTTTAATAATACTTAGAATAATGTTATGATAACTTCAGTCACAGTGCAAAGAACATTATGGGAAAAATTCCTGTAAATAGCAGTTTAGTAGACACACAGAAGAGAAAGCAAGCTGTAAATATCTGATTTTACAAAATTTCTAATTATTTTTGTTTCCATTGTGGTCTAAATTCCATCAAAGTTAATAAGATTTTTTCTGCTGTCCAGAAAAAACAGAATATGAAGTAAGTTTGAGGAATCCTGAAATATCTTACATTTATGATCACAAAAACTGACATTTGATAAGGAGTTATCTGTTCTTCAAATTATTTTAATAACAAGTTCCTGAAGCAAAACGAACAAATAAATGCTGATAATAATTCTTATATAAGGTCCTTCTGCTTTGAGAGCGAAGTAATGATCTGTACAACCACATTTGAAGCCTTAGAAAATAATCTTTACAACAATATATCTTGCAAACCTATTCTTTTCTTTCTGAAGTATTACAGATCATATAGTTTATCAACTGTCATAAACAGAAATGGAGCAAGAAATCCCTGCTCTATCCATACATATAATGCAGCCCATCTCAAGTGTAGCTGAAGAGAATTTTCCAATCTCTTACTCATACAAAATTACTGAGAATTTAAGTTAGTTAGCTGGATTAACAAAACTAATCATTTTACAAGAATATGCAAGATATTTACAACTGGAATTTGCTTTTACTGAAAAACATTCAAGAATTTTACTCTTGCTGTGCCAGAACACAGTAGTAGTATCTCAGAAACAAATCCTCAGCTACTATAAAAGTGGTTCTCTGAATCAACAGAATGTGAATATATTCAATCAAAATGAAGCCAGAACAAAAATGCTCTTTTAGAGGAAGACTGTTGGTGGCCCGTTTTTAGACTCATCTCCTCAGGATTAAGATGTCTTTCCCTGTGTTACTTGCAATGGGGTTAAGCTACCAGAAGTTAATCTGGGACAACAATTCAAGTTATGCAGTCAATTGAACAAAAGGTTCTCTCGAATTACAGGGAGTTCTGCTCAGTTGAAGGCCTCAGAATTTGGCCCAGTAATAGAAGGCCGTACTCTAATTAAGTTATTCATTTTTAGCCCTAAGCATTCCTCTTCCTCAGCAGAATATGCCAAGAAAACTCAAAAACTGAGCACCATAGAAGTAATATTAAATTTTAACAATGCTTTGCTTTGACACAGGGAGGACTCTCAAAGCTATTTAGAAACAATGGCATGATCTGCAACTGGAGCCAGGGAATTCACAGTATATGATACTTACAGATGCTCTGTTCACTGCTCATTCATCTCCTATGCTTTTATGATGAAGTTTTTCTTATATCTCATGTTCCCATTCTATACCCAACACACTTAAATCTCACTAAAGCTACTGTTGCATGCCAAAGATTGTAAATGACCAGTCAGAAAGCCAGCTGTTTACTTCTCAAATATTACTCACTGATAATTATTGCATTTCTACTTTTTATATTTAAAACATCCTTTAATTGAATGGTGTATTGAAATTGCTACTTTTCTTAAATGCTTAAAGTTTGCCTAATTTTGGTGATTTAGAAGAACCACTCACTCAGTCCATGGTCCGTGATACACAATATCAAACAAAGCATGAGTATGCTATTGTACACAGATGCTACATCTTGTTATGAAGAGGAAGGGAAGGGAAGGGAAGGGAAGGGAAGGGAAGGGAAGGGGGAAAATCTTATACAGCAATGAGTGTTTTGAAAAGATTATTTCTTCAGAAGTTTGGGTTTTTCCCTAATGTATTTTCTACTTGTTTAAATCTTTTGAAGATACTTGTACATGGGATTATCACAGAATGCTTTCCAAAGTTTAAATTCAGGAAAATATGCTGCTCCTGATTAGGAATAGTCTAATTCACACTTGTGATTACATCTCATGGAAATTGTTGCAAGGATGATGGTCATTCAGGGGCAAACTTAAAGGCAATTCTTACTTTTAAGTGTTTGACTTTGAATAAACATGTTTTTAAAACAGCAAAGTATGTAACTGGCAACATTCATCAACCGAAACTATTTTTACACCCACAGGAGTCATGACCAGGGCTGAAACATATCACTGCATGGCACAGACCATTAATGCATTAGTTGGTTGTTCGTACTGGTTGTTCTGTTTTCACTACCATTTACTCCCAGCTGCATCATCCATGTTTCATCCCATTCCAGTCTCTCTCTGCCCAGACTGCCTAACCAGTCCCTGAGTACACCAGGTTAGCTGTTACAGTCTTTTTGTTGGCTTAATCTCATATGAACTATATATTGTTACATGGCTACTCATCTGCAGAGGATTCTTTTTATTTTGTTCTACAGAGTGAGATAAGAATTTCTACAGCATTATTAATCATTTCAAATACAGATTACTAAAGCAGGTCTCAATATGAATGTCCTTATAACAAACACTTCATTAGTGATTAAAGGTAGTCTAGATGATAATCTCTGTTGTTAGTGTTCTCAAGTTAAATATGTCAAAACTCATCTATCATTGTGAAATCATATTTGTAAATCAGGTGCTTCTAATTAAACAAGGAAAGTACAGGTAGATGGTAAAACATACATGACTATTTCTAATACTTTTCAAGAAGCACATAAAAATATTAGTGGCAAAATCCAAAAGTATTTATTACTCACCAGTCATCATCAACAGACTGTTGATTGAATTCAAATACTACATATTGTAAAAAAATTGCTAAGAAGGATACAATTTACAGGTAATTATTCAATTAATATAATTTCAACTTCTGATTGCATGAGGTACCATTTCCTGTCCATGTTGTAAATAAGTATTCTTACTTCCATTCCTGTGCTAGTATTCACATAGCTATATGGTTAGCAAACTAATTCAAACAAAAAATTAGTAGTCTTCATCTGGGTTATTACTCTAAAATTCAAAAAGCACCAATATACCTACAATTGTCTGAGGATAGATGAAGTCACCACTTTTGGAAGAAGCGCATATTTAGATTGTCTTCAAGTGATTGTGAAAGAATAACTGTAGCTACATGCAGAAAGCACTTCTCATTAGACTTTGCACAGCCACAGCATGTAACCACTCATTCTCATCCCTGTGCTAGTGCCTGAGAGGTCACCTTGCAACTGTGGAAGTATAAAATGAATCCTGAAGAGGCAAAAATGTTGGTGTGAAAAGAAATAGAATCAAAGCAGGAGAAAGCTTCATTTTTAAATCGGGAAGGAGTTAAGAAAAGTTGCACCCAGAACAACTCACAAAGCTCTGAAATTTTCATTCAAAATAGGAATAAACAGGAATCCAACATAAAAAGCACCTTTAGACAAATTCCTACAGATGCTACATGAGCATATGCTAATACTAAGTGCTATGCAATAATAATAATGATGATGATAGTAATAATAATAAAAATAATTTACCGTATAAAATCAATTCTAGCAAAGATAAATGGAATATGACTGATATCCACAAATAGCCCTGTAGTCTAAGCATATAGAATTATCATAATGCAACTGCTTATGAACAAGTAAAGCTAAACCTCAAAAACAACTTCAAACTTTAGCTCCTATGTTCAGAGAATAAGAATTATTATTCATTCATATGACTATACTGTTTATAGAGTATAGTAAGGCACAGTATGGATATATTGAAAACACAGCCCCTGCCTTCAAGAGCTTACAGGATTAAGTCTGACCTATTTATCACAAAAATGTTGATCCATATATTCATAGGGGTTTGCTCGAAGTGATGCTTTGATTGCACATTTTTCAAAAACATGTATCTCTTCAAGATCTTCCAGATAATATACTGGTAAAAGGAAATTTAACACACATACCCCCCTGAGCCTTGTGAGGGCCCAAGGGCTAATCAAAACTGCTACAGGACTTTTAGCAACTAAACTGAATTAATCAAATCATCCCTGCTGTTTTTTGTTAATGTTTGGACAATCTTACTTTTCTACAGTTTCTCTAACAGTCTGAGAAGAGGACGGAGAGCCAGAAACTCCTTGAGTTTTAATCCTGGCTCTGACGCTGATTCTCTCTGCGGCTTTGGGCAAGGAATCATTGTTCTATAGTAAAATGCTTGTATTGGCAAGATGATGAACTACTGTAGATGATCTAATAAAATTTTTCCATCTTTAATTTCTATGATTCTGTAATACTAACAACCTAAGTTTCAGACTCCCATCTGAAGAGAGGAGATATGCACCTACCCAGATTTCTGGCTTGTTAAGAAGTTTTTATGTTATACGATACAGGTCTTTGCAAGACTGAAGCTAAAATGCGTAATTAGTATGTTGTTTAGGATCTTGTTAATTGACATCTTATGGGAGATGCATTTAATAGCCTCCTTTCTCCTCTACTAATCATTATACTAGCATTAGTTCATAGGAAAATCTGCCTGCAGTGGTTTGGGAACCCTTCTGCCATGTTTCGGTCTTACTTCTCCAGAATGCTTCAGAAGAAGAAAGAAACTTCCAAACCAGCCAATGGAGGATTGTTTTCTTCTGGAAATGGTGAATGAAGAGGTTAAGCTCAACAAGGCAAAGTTCCTAGAGTGATGCTTATGCCAATGCATACAATGACACAGTCATCGTATGAATGCCTGTATTCCCCAGCTGTTATAACCAGCTCAGTTACACCCACTGGTTGCTGACTGAAGATAGACTCTTATGGGTGACTCTAGCTTGACCTGGAGAATGGACTGAAGAATAACAGCTCCAAGTTTAACCTAAAAAAAAACTTAAAGCTGCTTTGAAATCTGTTTTTTCCCAGATATGCATGACATTAGCTAGAATGGAGAATCAAGCTGTTTTTGCTGATATTTAAGTGGCTTCTCAAGGTTGCAACTTGACTGAGAATCAGTTCTAAAGAGTTGATTATGCACAAATGTTAAGTGTTTTTTCTTTGCTTTTTCTTCTCTTATAATTTGTTGTTTCTGGAACCACTCAACTGGAATTACACTTTTCCATTTAAATCTTCTTTAAGGATTAGTTGTAGTCTACTTATTTGTTCCACAGAGATTTTTTGAAAGCTTACGGACATTTCCCTTTTCCAACCTCTGCTCTGATTCTCTTCCATTTTATTTTCCTCATTGTAAATGTCTCTCCATGCAATTGCATCTCTTAGACTGCTTGTGGTTACATGCTTAATTCATTGCCATTCTGAAAACAGCATTACGATAGACTTCTCACATTTTTCTCTCTCTCACTGCTTTCATAATACCATCTTTTATACAGAGGTACTTTATTCTGCAGCTTGTGGCCCTCTGCTTTTCAGTACTTCCCCAAAAGGACATTAGAACTGCCACATCTCACTCCCACCACAAGGGAAAGGAACTTAAATAATATTTTGAAGTGGATTCTCTTGCTACATTTAACTGCTTTCTTAAGCAGGCCTTTCTTAAGATCTGCATGGTAAGGAATAATCTTATTTTCAGATTTTACTATATAAATATGAGAGTAATAACAATGTGCATCTGAAAAATGTTATTAAATTTTCCACATCTAGAGAAACAGATTATATAGTAAAATGAACTGCTCTGCATATATAATTAGCTCATTTTGCTGGCCATTGAATACCAGCTATAGAAAATGTTGTCTACTGCTATGGAGACCATTTTGTCCTTTCAATGTATGTGTAAAAACAGGCAAAAATGGGGCTGCTATAGGTATTCTATAATAAGATTTCCTTATTAGTTATACAGCACTCAAAGCATCACATGAAGGGAGAGAGCAGTGAAGGGTAACCAGAGCATGTTTCAGTGGAGGACCATTACAAGCAGCTCTACCTAAGAGCTCACTTACTTTCTAGCCAAAGTTAAAACTAACTTTCCCAGACCAAGTCATACACATGGGTAATTACTACGGAACAAGTTGACACAAGTCCACAGTAGTCAGGCCTATTTTTCTCATTGTTTTACCTGTTTGTATTGTTGTTCACTCAACTAACTCTTCACTTGCTCTCAGATAAAGAATGACACCTTGGTCCTTGTCCCAATTGCTACACATGATACAGAAGTATATAAGGTGGAAATAAGAGCAATCATTCCTTCAGAGCTGCAATCTTTCTGCAAGGAAAACAAATAGGTAGAGTTTCTGTGTTCTACACATGGAAAACAAGAGTGATCAATACAGAGAATGTGGCATTAGTCACTACAAAGCTTGGCAGCACTGCAGGAGGATAGGGTGACCTATAAGCTGAAATGATGTAAAACAGCAATCCCTTAAACCAATGAGAGACAACTGGGAGATAAATGTCATTCATGGCTCTCACTGGGTTACAGGGTATTTTGAGGTTCTTTGCTGTGTGCCAAAAGCTATAAAGTTACTCTTTGCTATTATGTGACTATTCCAACATGAAAATTCTAACAATTTTGCCATATTACTGTTATAAACTGAAATTCTGTCAAAATTACTTTTCACTCAAAAAGGGATTTATCTGCCATGCTATTTTAACAGTGTTGTATGAGTTGTGTCAATAGACTCTTGCTGCCTCCAACAATATGACATTATAATGAAAAATATGTATGATCACTGGTATTTACAGCAAATATTGGTAAAGTTATGAGGTTAAGCAATCAGGCCAACTACAGAGGAATGGTTGGTAAACCAGTTATCACATTTTCTTAGAAAAGAACCCATAAACCTCCAGACATACCACAGTTAAAAGCTATTTCAGTCAGTGGAAAACAACTGAAAGATATCTAGAAATATCTGGAAAGGATGACCCTCCCCCCCAGAAAAAAACAATACTTCATGAAAGTCACAAGAAAGTTATTATCCAAGCTAGGTCACTGACAAGAGATGTTGTTAATGATTCCATTGAGATTATTAACACATTTAACAATTACTTTGCAAACTACAGTATTATATCCTGGGAGAATATTGAATCATGCTAGTTACTTGGATGAAGATCAAATAAGCTCAGGATGAAAAGATCAGACTCTGAGAAAGTTTAGAGTACTACATGATTAATAAAAATTAAATGCCAGACTATTTGCATTTAAATCCATGAAAGAGTGTTGACTGGATCCTAGCATGTGGTTTAGAATTACAGAGTATCTAAGCATACCTCTGCACTCAAAAAATCTTAATAGTAATACAGCACTAGAATAAGACTAGTGCTACAGTTATACATATATGGCAAAGGAATATTACATGAAGGTAATGCATGACTGAATCTCTCTTCAGTTCAATAAATAGAACTTTCTGTAGAATTCTGATAGTACATAAATACTGCAGCACTTTGCACACAATAAGTTTTTAGATATTTCTGTTTACTTGCCGAGTAATTTAAAGATAAATAATCTAAGCTTCCTGTCTGATCATGTGATATTACAATATTATGTGCATACATAATTTGTATGGTATCTTACAATGGATGGTAAGACTTGCAGCCAGTTATTCTTTAAAAATCCTTAGTAAATTATAGAAGATCTATTTACATTTCAGATATCACCAGAACAAGGTACAAGAATTTTTGCTATAAATAGAAATGTAATAAGTGTAAAAGATAAGAATGTTTGAAACAATTCTACCAAAAATGATTTGAGATTCTGAAATACACCAAGGAAAAGAATACTGAACTAAAAATGCAGGTTTTTTCAATGCTTTTAGTTCATGGCTCATGTCCATTAAAATCTCCTAGGTGCCTCATGACAGCATCGCTATGAAACGAATAATCATGAAGCTGCTTCGTGCTCCATCTGCCATTCATAGTACCTGGTTGCAAAGGACGTTGCTAGATAGTCTCTTGAGGTCTCTTCCAAACTGAGTTTCTAGAACATCCACATCCAGGAATGATGAGCTTCCTGCTCACACATTCTAATTTAACACAGCTAAGCTTCAGTTTCAGATTTTAAACAGATTCTTTATACTTGACCACTTACAACAACTGTAACTAACAGCAAATTTAGGCCTGGCTTTTTCAAATGAAGTAGGTAAGAAGGACATAATTCTGACAGATGACATGATCAGATGATTTAGGGATGGCAGTAGAAAGTTTTGTGTGGAAGTTAAGTATGTGTGTTATGAATGCAGTTTACAGGAGTTTGATGCTCTCTGATTTGAGAATGCACTTCTGAGGTTAATGTATGGGATGCAGTTCATGAACAGCCTAGAATCAAGTTTCTTAGTGTTTGTTGCAATCTCTACACTAAGAGGAGAAAGGTTAGCTGTCAGCTTTTCTTCTTGGCTAGCTGTTGCAGGAACTGGGGGACTACTCCATCATGAGAACGTAAGTTTTCTTTACAACTACTATTTTCAATGTTAGTTTTTATAGATTGGAAACTAACTAAATAAATAGAGGCTAACAGGCTGCATGTATGAAGGTGAGAAGAAGAAGGAAGAGACTACAGGTATGCTACATGGTAAAAATATATATAGGACAGCTTCCGACCTTGTAGAAACAGAGGCAATGAGAGCTGCACACATTATTTGCACACTGCTCTGTACTTTGTCACCTGTACCACCCATGCAAACTCAATTGAGCCTCTGCAGAAGCATTAGCACATTTGATTACATCTTTGTGAATAAAGAAGCATTTTCCCTGCACCATGTTCTCCTCTTGTTCCTTTGCTTTCCATTTAGGCCTTATATCAGACTTTCTGGAATCCTTGGGCTGCATTAAAAAAGGGGTGGCCAGCAGGGAAAAGGAGGTGACTGTCCCCCTCTATTCAGCTTTTGTGAGGCCCCATCTGGAGTACTGCATCCAGGCCTTAGGCCCCCAGCACAAGAAGGACTCAGAACTCTTGGAACAGGTCCAGAGGACCAGAGGGCTGGAGCACCTCTTCTGTGAGGAAAGGTTGAGGGAACTGGGCTTGTTTAGATGGAGAGCAGAAGGAGCCGGGGAGACCTCATTGTGGCCTTCCAGTACTTGAAGGGAGTGTATAAACAGGAGGGAGAACAAATGTTTACATGGGTTGACAGTGAAAGGACAAGGGGGGATGGTTTTAAACTAAGATGGGAGATTTAGGCTGGAGGTTAGGAGGAATTTTTTCTCTGAGAGGGTGATGATGCACGGGAACAGGTTACCCAGAGGGGTTGTGGATGGCCCATCCCTGGAGGCATTCAAGACAAGGCTGGATGTGGCTCTGGGCAGCCTGGTCTAGTAGCTGATGACTCTGACCATGGCAGGGGGGTGGAAACTAGATTATCTTTGAGGTCCTTTTCAACCCAGGCCATTCTATGATTCTAACTGCATTCACTACTCTGGAACCTTCCTCCTTTGTTCAAATGAACTTTTATTAGCACTAACGGTCTTGTTACCTGTTCATGTATCTTTTATATTTGATCCTGGTTCTGATCTAGATTAGGTAGGTGGTAATAGAAATATATTATCCATCATATAGCATACCAAGAGTAGTTCAGTTCCCTTTATCACATTAGTGGATGTCTGTAAAATACATGTTATCACAGGTACTGCAGGACACCAAACACTACCACAACTGGGATCCTTTCCAATAAAAACTTTGCAGAATGGCTGGACCCTAGAGATTTGTTCAATCTCCCATTCCTCAAGTGGCCCCTCAGGTAAATGTTGTGGCAAGTACATAAATAGTGATAAAAACCAGCTGCCCTCAAATGAGGTAGGGCATCTGACTCAATCTAATCCTTGCCACTCAACCCAGCAGAAGTATTACTAAAATGATATCTAAATAGTTCTAAAATATCTAAATAATTATTATCTAAATAATAAGAGAGTGTGAGAATTTTGTATTACTATTGCCTGTCACAAACATGTTTAGGCACTGAGTTGATTATTTCTGGAATGGAGTACAAAAGAAAACTGTACATTTAGCTATTTAATTCTGTTTATCAAACATTTGAGAGCAATAGCAAAATAAGTTTTAATACTGAGTATCTCTATCAAAGCACCAGTGGGAATAAAGTGCTGTTCAAAGACAAAAAGTCCTTTGCAAGAAAGAGGTATTATTGAGCAGTTTTAGTGAAACATACAGTTAAATGTACCGTTGGGATACTACTTAACCACATACTGACTCTGCTGAAATGAGTGCTGAGCTAATACTCAAAAAAACCCTAAATGTCACGCTGAAAAGGGTAAAAATTCAAAGCTAAATTCCCTCCTTCGTTTTACACTCGCTATCCATTCTTAAGTTATGACTTATCAGAGATAATTATCACATTTCTATAATGACAGAGAATCTGCACATGCTAAGACATAGGCATAATTTGACATTTATGAAATGTTTCTTTATTTATGAAGCATCTGTCTAAAAGCTTAATTCTCCTCACTGTAGATTTTCATTACAATTCTAACACAGATGAATAATGAAGAAGATTCCTATCTAGGCCATTAAAATTTGAAAAACGAAGATTCTTTGATGAATCTAAACCAGCGCCTTATCCAGCTCCTGTATGAAGTTGTCATTATTTTCATTTATTTTTCTGTTTCCTATTTCAGACAGAGGTTAAAATAGGAAAGCCAAAACCTGGAAAAGAAACAAAATGGAAGAGGGACAGGGGAATGGGTGTGTGAAATGTTAGGGAGGTTAAACAGCAAAAGGTTCAGATTACAGTGCATAAAGAGGCCAGAGAAATATTAAAAAAATATGAAGGTTATAATATTGAACAGAGAATTAAAAAACCTAGAGCAGCAGCATAAGAATAGATAGATGGCAGCTGTGGGTGGATGAAGAGAAAGAAAGAATAGGAAGGGCCTGATCTTGTTCCCACGGAAGTCAATGGCAAAACTCTCATTGACTTCAGTGGAAATTGGAGAGGCCCACAGTGAATGAAAATTCAGCACCATGAGGGAGGGAGAGGGAGGAGAACTGGAATTCATAGAAGAATGAACAGGGTAGGGAAAATAAAAATTGAGAACAGTTATTGAGGCCTGAGGTGACAGTCAGAACAGTATGCATAGCCAAGACCATGAGGGAGCCAAAGGCCCTTTGCACATCACAGGAAGGAGGGACTGGCTGAGACCAATATTCTAGAGCTCTTAGACAGACAAAATCCTTCTCAACTTGGGCAACCAAAGAACCCGGAATAGGGATCTTCACATCATTATTGATTTTTGATTTTTTTTTTAATATATAATATTTACAAAATGTTAGGTCCTGTCAACTGTGCTTCAGAGTAATTCAAAGCAGAAACCACTAGGACAGCTTGTCAGGTTTGACTGTAGTGAGAAGAGTGGAGGGCAGCACCTGAAGGCTTTGAGGCATTACATCTAGTACTGATGGCTATGATTGAGGTTGCTCATCACTTCGGACTTGATAACCATGGTCTCACTCTGTCATTAAAAATGTTACTATATTTCATCTACTCAGATGTTTTTACCATGAATCTTGTCATACTTAATGTTCTTTCTTAAAACCTCCCTTTTTTCTTTTTCTTCTTTTTTTCTTTTTTCTCTTTTTTTTTTTTTTTTTTTTTTTTTTTTTTTTTTTTTTTTTTTTTTTTTAATGTTTGACCCAAGTGAATCCCGAAGTCCTCAGAAATCAAGAGAATGATAAAAGAAAACTAGATGCCATTCCTGGGGTCTGTTTCTGGTTCCAGACTATGACTTTTCTTATCTTTGCCTTAGGACATCAGTTAATCTGCTATTCCCAAGCCTTGTCATTTCTTCATGAGTTAGCAAAAATCTGTTAAACTCACCAACAAAGTACGTGTATCCATTCCCCCCTAGTGGAAGATAAAAGCCTTCTGCTACTACAGATTACTCAAGTGCTAATCAGCTGTTAGATATTTCAAGAGCCTAGCCTCATTGATGGTCCATGTGAGGATCCACAGAATTCCACAAAATTAAAAACTCAGTGGTTTTTTTTTGTCTAATCTTTTTTCTTTCATTGTTACTGAAATTAAAATTGGTTTACGCAGTTCTGATATGCCTCTCTTGTGCATTTGTATATGGCAACAATTCTAGGCCGTGATACAATTCTTCCAAGTGAAGCCAGACCTCATTTAGTTAATGGTGCTCAAAGATCTATGGACATGTAAAAGGCAAAGGGATGTCCTCAAGGCTGCTTCTGCAGCCCTTAGGTATTGTTGGGAAAGTGACATCATCTGAAATTTGGACAAGACTTTTTTCTTGTTGTTGTTTTTGTTTGTTTGTTCTTTGTTTTTTGTTTGTGATTGTTTTGTTTTCTTTGCTTTTCTTGCCCATTATGAAATAACATAGCAAGTGTGAGCTGAGCTCTTAATGCTGCAACTGAGGGCACTGGGACCAATAATGTCCCAAGATGAGCTGTACTCTTCACCTAGGTTGTTCCTGTACTGTCAACTGATCTATGTCAGACAGGCCACCCATGTTCTTTGGCTATTTTAGCTACAGACAATGTCTCTAGTTATTTGCATAAAATATGATGATAACACTCTTCACTGTCACTAAAATAAAATCATTAGTAATTTTAAAGTGCCATGGACAGGTTGAAAAGACTAGAATATCTACAGTAGTTCTTCACATAGAGTTAAATCAGAGGCTACCTCTAATTCTGAGATTCTGTAATATGTAATTCAATTTCCCCAATCCACACCTAGTCTCCACAAAAGTCTCAATTATCATGAAGTGTAACAGGTATCTAAAATTCTGTTCCTGCATAGCCAGAAGTAGCCCTGTATATTCAGTGGCAACCCAGTCCATTGTAGGGGGTAGGAACTATGTGATCTTTAAGGACCACTCCAACTCAAGCCATTCTCTGATGACTCCATGATGATTCCCAGAGAAGCATGTCTCTGTAATAGAGTTTAATTCAATATGCAACCATTCTTAAGCATGATTTGAATGTAGAAATTCCTATCTATGCCTATTAAAATGCTTACTCCACTTCTGCTAGAGCCTAACTGGCCAAGAATGAGATGCTTCCTGTTAGTTAATAGTCTATTCTGTACAGCGCTTCTCAGAGAAGTGGGAGATACAGACAAAATTTTATGGAGTGGGTCATACTTCAAACATTCACATCATAGGTTTAAAAGGCATACTAGAAAGGGAGTATAGAGGCACTTTTTCCAAAAGAAACTATGCTACAGCATAGAGTGATGATGAGTGTAGCCTTTCAGGTAGTCTTTAGGTTGGATTAGCATCCTCAACTCCATTTGAGTTCTTCATATTTTTAAAGCATTGCTTATGAGAAAAAAAAACAAAAAAACAACATAAGTTATTTCCTATCTTAGGCAGCAGCTGCTCATTCATTTCCTACCTCATTCTAAAATACACATTCCTTAAGTGCCTGTAAGAAATTATGTTTCACCTTTTCCTCTTTCTTGCCTGATCAGATGAAACTTGAATACATTTTTGCACAGTGTAATGGCTGTGGAGTACAAATAAGATTCCACCATGGGAGATGAAATTAGATACACCCGAATGTCTGAAATGTCACATAATTCCAAGTTTCAGAAATCCAGTGTAAGGTCACATACTTACTCTGAACTTATCCACTGATACTGAATCCCACTATTCAGGAGGAAATAGTCGCAGACCTACTACTCCAATTGGACTACCACAAGTCCACAGGGCCAGATAAGATCCACCTGAGAGTGCTGAGAGAACTGGTGGAGATGATAGCCAAGCCACTTTCCGTCATCTATCACTGCTCCTGGTCTACTGATGAGGTCCCAGAAAACTGGAGGCTTGATAACATGACTCCCATCTGTAAGAAAGGTCATAAGGAGAATCCAGGGAACTGCTGGTCTGTTGGCCTGACCTCAGTGCCAGGGAAGGTTATGGAGCAGGTTGTCTTAAGGGAGATCACACAGCATGTGTGGGACAACTCTGGGATCAGGCCTAGCCAGTATGGGTTCATGAATGGCAGGTCCTGTTTTATCAACCTGATCTTTTTCTATGATCTAGTGATCCACCCGGTTGATGAGGGAAAGGCTGTTGATGTGGTCTACCTAGACTTCAGCACAGCCTTTGACACTGTCTTCCACAGTATTCTTTAGAAGCTGGCAGCTCATGGCTTGGACAGATACATTCTTTTCTGGGTAAGGAACTGTCGGGAGGGTTGGGCCCAGAGAGTGGTGATGAACTGAGTTAAATCCAGCTGTCGACCAGTCATGAGTAGTGTTCCCCAGGGGTTGGTACTGGGGCCTGTCTTCTTCAATATCTTTATTGATGGCCTGGAGGAGGGCATTGAGTGCACCCTCAGTAAGTTTTCAGATGACACCAAGTTGACTGGAAGTGTTGATCTGCCTGCGGGTAGCAAGGCCCTAGAGAGGGAACTGGACAGGCTGGATTGCTGGGCTGAAGCCAATGGGATGTGGTTCAACAAGACCAAGTGCTGGGTCCTGCACTTTAGCCACGATTACCCCAAGCAATGCTACAGGCTTGGAGCAGAGTGGCTGGAAGACTGTGTAGAGGAAACGGACCTGGGGGTATTAGAATCATAGAATCAATGCTTGGCTGAACATGAGCCAGCAGTGTGCCCAGGTGGCCAAAAAGGCCAATGGCATCCTGGCTTGTATCAGAAATAGTGTTGCCAGCAGGAGCAGGGAGGTAGTTGATCCCCTGTACTCAGCACTGGTGAGGCCGTACCTTGAGTAGAGTGCTCAGTTTTGGGCCCCTCACTTCAAGAAAGACATCAAAGCCCTGGAGCACATCCAGAGAAGGGCAGCTAAGCTGGTGAGGAGTTTGGAGCACAGGTCCTATAAGGGAGCTGGGATTGTTCAGTCTGGGGAAGAGGAGGACGAGGGGAGACCTTATTGCTCTCTAATTACATGAAGGGAGGTTGTAGTGAGCTGGGGGTCTACCTCTTCACTCTTGTAATTAGTGATAGGAATAGAGGGAATGGCTTCAAATTCTGCCAGGGGAAATTCAGACTGAATGCTAGGAAATACAGAAAGAGTTGTCAGTTGCTGGAATGGGCTGCCCAGGGAGGTGGTGAAGTTGCCAACCCCGGGGATATTTAAAGAACATTTAGACATTGTGTTGAGGGACATGGTTTAGAGAGGACTATTGCTGATAAGTGGATGGTTGGACTGGATGACTGCGTAGGTCTTTTCCAACCTTGCTGATTCTATGATTCTATGATATGAATGCAGGAGCCCAGCAGAAATATTTCTGTCTACAGCAAAAGTTTTACGTGACAGATCAGATTTGTGTGGTATATGATAAATAATGCATAAGATCCTACATTGATAAATGATACTGTGAAGAAGTAAAAAAAGACCAATTTTCAGTTAACACCATTTGTCATAGCCTTTAATGAGGCTGGAGTTCTGTAGGAAAAGTAGAACTTGGCTATGGAATTGAAAGTGCTATGTAACTGAAATTTGTACCATAACCATGTAGGTACAGTGTGCAAATTTTTGCAGAAACAAAAATCTCATTGTTTGCAGCTCCTATTTTCTAAATATCCTCTTCTATTTTTTTAGTCAGTTTAGATAAAGAAAGTAAAATTTTCAAGATTTATAGAAGGCTAAAATGCAGATAAAGAACAATTCTATATGTCTACTTACTAAATAATCTGACAACAGTCTAAAACCTGCCTATCTTTAGAGGTTGGCTTGAGTTTATTTTCTTCCAGTGGTTCAAAACCAGGTAAAGAAGACCTGTATATTACAATTAGTGTATCTGACATAGAGTATTGTACTACTTAAATATTCTCATTCAATTTATAGAGCTTTTGTGAGGTCTAATCTAATCTAATCTAATCTAATCAATTTATTGGTCTGCTCTTGCTTTCCTTCTGCATATTCAAGAATAAATTGTAAACAAGTAGTGTGAAGATCACAGGCTCCTGCCTAACACATACAACAGGTTTTGAAATCTCCTGAAACTATGTTAAGAAGTAAACTGCAGCGCTGAATATACTGAGATTTTAGCTAAAACCTCTGTACAATACTTTTATTGCCATTACTTATGGCAATAAATCTGTCACTCCCTAAACTGTCATTTTCAAAACAAGGTTCAGTCATTCCCGAAGGTCTTTATTAACTCTTCTTTTGTTGAAAGATCAAAGATAAGAGCTAAACCTGTGACATGCTATCAGGCAGGAAATATTAATTTATTAAAGCATCTGAATATTTGGAGTAAATTTGAAAACAGAGTGATCTGTTATAAACTAATCTAATAGACTCCACACTTTGTATAGCCAGCCGTTGTCAAGTAACAAATTATGAAACCAAGTAATAAATCTTAATTTAAAAAATGTTTCTCCATTTGAAAGGTTTGTGAATTTATTTTTCCTTACTTGTTTTAATGTAAACTTGATTCAAGTTGGCAGAGCTCTCTGACCTGTAGGGGGTCTAGTATTCACTCAGATCCCTATGGGAGGCTGTAGATGAAGTCTCACAGAGGTCAATTGCATAGCAAGTCTTGTGATACATGCCTCTTCTTTGAATCACTTACTCTCATGCAGACAACACTGGGGCTGGGGCTGGTTTTAAGATGGGTACTCTGAGGTGCTGAAATTCAGAACAGGGATCACACCCACCTTTTCTGAAAGAAGTCAAAAATAATGAAAAAAACTTTCCCACAGCTAAGTTTTAAATTAGTAGCTCAGGACATAGTTCATCCTGGGTTGCAAACCCTACTAAAGAAAAACAAGCACTCTTTCCAACAGTCAGCATTAAAGTGGACTCCAAATATACAGCTTCCATCTTTTTGATATGGAGCCTATGGTTACATGTACGAGACATCAGCACTTTTCTTAAAGGATGCCAGAAATCACTCTGATCATGACAGCTGATTCAGCGTATTTAACCTCTCTCTTCTTGTATGTAAGTCTGTCCTTCGCTCTTCTCAGTAACGTGGAAGTGAAGCTCCCTTCTGCTTTTCAGTTGTATCTTGCCCATATAATTTTACATCTAAAAGACTGTTAACTTTTCCCTTCTTTCCAAATTAATTTTTATGTGCATGCATGTGCATGTGAATGTAACAAGGACAAGAAGGAAAGTATTTTTATCAATATATGCATATATATATATTTACAGAGTAGTAAGAGACAGCTTGGTTTGGTAGGATTCCTTAGTTTTCTAAGTACAGGAGGACATTAATCTGTGATTCCTAACACTCCTATCTAAAATTTAACAATTGTTTTGTTCAGAGTGTATGAGCTACAACAGGTTCACCAACAGGTACAGAAAGTAATCTCACATACTTAGCCAGTTACAAAACACTCATTAAATAAATAAATAAATAAATAAAACAACTGTGAGTATTAAACTATGAGATACTGCAAATTCACTGGGGTTTTACATTGCTTTGGCTTAGCTCAAGCTAAAGTATGGTGTGATAGAGGCTAACAATCAGATTAAAGAAGTGAGTGAACTATTCAAAGCACTGTGAAAAAAAATGAAGGAAGAATGTGTTTAACACATTATTTCTTCCTCATCTTTATATGAAGAACAGTGCATTGCTTCTCAGGGGGCTGTTTTATTTTCAGGCGTCTCATCTGAAGAAAGATAATAATTGTTATAAAAAAGAGGAAGCAGACATGTTTTCTTATGAGATATATAAGATTAAATATATATAGCTGGAAAGATTCTACAGTACTTAATAGTTTTCAATGAAAGAACTGTGTTGTTAACTCCTTTCATTTTTCCTAAAGTTCTTTATTTCTCTGAACCCATCATAATCAAAATCTGTTTAATCTATTCCAGCATTATTTGAATTCATTAATCGCTCAGTCTGCTCAGTTCACAGTCCAAGATACAGAGAATTCAGTGTACAATTGTTTTTCTCATAGGGGAACACTTCCTTTTGGAGTAATATCACAGTCAATTTGAGCATGTTAGTGATTAGTTGATTCAGAGTTATATGACAGAATCCCAGAAAACATAGAATGGCTCGTGTTGGAAAGGACCTCAAGGATCATCAAGTTCCAACACCCCACCACAATCAGAGTTGCCAACTGGTGGAAAAAGTAGTAAATAAGCTAACCCAGGGCCCCATCTAACCTAGTCTTAAACACCTGCGGGGTCAGGCCATATTTATCAGCCCCATATATTTCACAACTAGCGATGATTTTCTGTGTTCCTAGACTGCAAGTATTAGACACATTATATGTGGGATTTTTCCGAATGTTTGCACATTCCTAAGAATTCCAAATAGCAGGAAAAAATTGCCAGTGGAAACCTACTCAGAGACACATGTTCTCCCATCAACTTATTCAACAATTTCCTATTAGTTTGTACATGGGAGGGAGAATAGAATGCAGAATGCAATAAAAATGTGTTTCACTAACTAAATAAATTCCTTCATATATTGTGGCAAGACAAATAAATAAACCCAAAGATTTACAAACAGTCACCTTGGCTGACATTTCACAAAGTTGGAGCCTTTAGTAATATTTTTTACTTAACTCCATCCTTGCAAAGCTTGATCTCTTCTCCCAAAACCTCATTTCTCAACTCTCCCCTGCTCTCCTCTTTCAGGCCAGCATCCCAGTTTCTCTCTTTCTTTTTCCTTCCAAGGTGAGATTGCTCTCTTTGCTCCCCAATGTCTCCTTCCTGATTGTTTTGCTCTGCTTTAATGAGTCCAAGCTTTCGCTCTACTCCAGAAACTGCATTTACCCTTTTTGTTCCCAAGCACATCTGTCTCCTCCAAGCTTTCCCTCCTGTTCTGACCTTCCTGTACTTTAAGACATTTTTTGCCAAGTTTATTTCCCCTTTGTCTTTCTAGTCTCCTTTTACTTCTCTGATGCTTTTCCCTCAGTGAACTAAAAACGTTACTATTTCTTTCTTTTTTCTTTTTTCTTTTTTTTCTTGAGCAATGACAAGTTAAAATTTGAGAACTCACATTTGCAAGCACAACAAAATAGCAGCAACTGTGGTAGTATTTTCACCCTAGTATGAGCAGGAAAAGAGGGAGACTCAAAAACTGAGCCAGTCCAGACATCATTAAAAACAACAGAAACTTTCAAGACTTATCAAGTGGTATTTTATCCTTAGCCAGAAATTCATATGGAAATGCATTTTGCCATTTGATTTTAAGCTTCTGATTTCTAATTAAATAGTAAAACATTATATCCAAACGCAGTGATAACAATGCCTGTTTGAAACTTTCAGATTTTATAACTTGGTGTCATCTGTATGCAAATTCTTGCTAGTCTCCTATTCTATAGATTTGTTATTTTTTTCATGTATTCCATTGAACATGACAGAAAAATTATATTTTGCCTCTAATATGAGCAGTATTCTTACTTTGTCCTTGACTGATGGTTATTACTTTAAAAAGTATATTAAAATTAACAATATTTTGAGCAAAAATAGCACATTTCAGGTTATTTGCAAATTAGTTTACATTTAACTTTGTTCCTAAAAGAACGAATTTGTATCAGATGTGGGGGGATTCTTCCCTGTTCCCAGCAATGATAATAAACACTTTGCTATTTCATTTGCTAGAGACAGGATTAGAATGTAGACCAATATAATAGATATTCTTATTTAAATTCATTACTTTCCTACTGCTCTATGCTACATTCCTTAGCCAAGCAAAACTCCTACGGACTTCCTTTATTAGGTCAATCATTATTATTTATTCAATTGACAGAACCAGAGTGGTACCATCTATTACGACTGGCAAATAACATTTGAATTCATCTTCCCGTTATTCACAGGATGACTCATTCTGCATCGTACACACTTCATTTTTGATTCATGAAAGATGTATATTTTAACATCTTTTCTGAGACTCACAATTATTTAATCTATTTTAGTCATCCTATTCATTTGCTTTTTCAAGTAATTTTGCATTAATAATCAGTCTCCATTCTTTTTCATTATTTAGTATTATTTGGTATAATGAAGTGTGTGCCAACTAAGACTTTTGGATGAGGCTTCTGGATGAGTGACACATTTACCACTGAAAGTTAAAACATATAAAACTTCAGATACTGAAAAAGGAAGATATTTGTAAAAGTACTGTTTAGTTCTGAACATGATGACAGTGACTTGAGCCAACTCAGTAATAACAGTATGCTTTTCCCAGCTATCTGTATCTATACAAGAAATGAATATGTTGTCTCCAACAAGTCAATACTGAGAAATGAATCATCAAGTTTGGAAGGGACCTCAGGAGATTGTCTGTCAATCATCTAATAATATCAGCTGCTCTCCTCATCTATCATCTTGCTCTGAGTGGGGTAAGCTAAATCAAACGTATCCAGTCAGATTATAAATATCCTCAAAGATGAAGTGTTTACAATCTTTCTGAGCAACTTCCTCCAGTCTTTGAACATTATCATTGTAAAAAAAAAAAAAACAAAAAAAAAAAACCACTTTTTTCTCACTTTTAATCAGAATTCCCATGTTTCAATCTGTGCCCATTGCATTTTATCCTTTCACAGGATACCACTGAGAAGAGTCTGGATTTATTTTCTTTACTCCCTCCCTTCAGGTATCTGTACACTTGGCTGCCACAGGTTAAACGTTAAGAAAGCTAAGCAAATAATAGAAGGCTAAGCAAATAATTGAGTATCCTGTTAGCAGACTTTCATTTCTCATCCAGAAGGAGTTTAGTTGGAAGGAGTAACTACTTAGATCTGTGATCCTCATTATAACAATGTTGGCCATTACTGGAGATTGCCATTTGGCATCAAAAGTATAGTTCTCTCATACACTCTCAAATATCTATAACAAGGTGTCAAATTCCCAAATGAAAATAACATCATTACTTTTTGACACAAGCTTGTGCAAATTAGCTACCTAAAAGGGTTTGGATAATCTTTCATCATTTGGCTAATACATATATCTCAAAGACACATGTACCATGAAAAGAGCCAAGTATTTTTTCTAAGATATTAACAGTAATGTTTTCAGCATAACTGATATGCAGTTCTTGCATATTTATCCCTTGTCACTGTTTCCCATACTTCTAAAACTCTTCATTCTCCAGCTGTTTCCACAATCGTAGTTCAAAAATCATGAATCACTCTGGTGAGAAACCAATGATGATCTTCACAGTCTTTAAGGCAGATATATATATTTTTTCCTAGTTTGGTTCAAGTAATCCAGAAAAATGCCCCACCATTAAGAACAGGGGCCTGGTGTTGTGACAACTGGAGATACAACATGCAGTCTTCTTTGCCTTAAGGAAGAACACTGTGAGATATTTCACCTACAAAGAAGACAGCTTCAACTGAGACACATTTTTACTCATGCTACAAAGATCCATTTACATTTGCCACAGCTCAACTGACAGATGATAGTCTGTTAACACACTGTAACATAATCTGAAATTGAGGATGGTAGAGTGGCATTAACAATACTGGATGTTCAGCTGCACAGAAGATAGAGGGCTTTCACAGCTGTTCTATTTTTGTGTCACTGGGGATACTTTGTGCAGGAGGAGGTGTCACCCAAGATCTCTAATGAGCTAAAAGTTAGTTACTAAACTAATAGCTTGGATTGCCTTTTTTAATACAGACAAGTAAGACTGAGAAGCAGTAACATTCATGCAATACACATATAGTATTCTTATGAATGTACAGTGGCTATTTATTGACTGGAGATAAAATAAAACTCCTAAAAACACTATTTTTCTCCCAATTGCTTTTCATCCAGTCTTTCAACTTTAAGTTGAGCTGTTGTAGCTCTGTGAGCTTTCTAGATAATACACTATGTAAAATATCTTCGTAATAAAGAATAATCAATATATATACATTATAAAGACATTGAAAACCCAAACTAAACTAAAAACACATCATATTATATTCAAGTGTCTTTAGGTGAGAATTTTTACAAGTTTCAAGTTCATTGAACCAATTCAATTGATTTTGAATTTGATAGGAGCCTAAATATACTAAGACTCTTAAGTTCTGTTTGGCTAAAATTTCACACAGTGGTAGGTTAAAACTTTTCAGTGATCCCAGGATTAGCCTTAGCTTTTAAAGCTCATACAAAGAAAAGTTCTATAGCCCTTTCATCTGAAATCTTATTTTCTTTAGGATTATGAGATAATGCATCTGGAACAATATTCATTCATCCAGGTTTGTGGTTTATCTGAAAGTCAGTCCAAATTCCAGTAATTGCAAATGACATCTGGCTAAACATGAACTTGGGTCAAGTTTAGACCTCAGCCACTATAAAAGGCTGTGGTTAGACAGCATGCTAAACTTGACACCTCACAAATAGAGGAATACCTACATGGTACACACCAACACAGAAAGTTAAACACTTTTTTATTTTTCTCATGGCTCAACATTTTCTTTCAACAGCCGTCAAGATTTATTGCCAAAAGCTTTTGTGGTGTTTGTATAGTGTTTTCCATAAGAAATTATGCTAAAATATTCAAACCTATACCTGATGCACCCTACAATTTTTTAAATCATAAATTGAGATTTCAGAGCTTTAATCAGTGGATCCAAAAGGCAAACATCTTGTTGTGTAAACCGAACAGGGAAATAATTTAAGAAAAGGAAAAATCAAATTAAGAAACTTGTTTGACAGTAGAGGACATATCAAAAATACTGAAAGTCCAAAATCAACTTTAATTCAGGTTAGTTTTGTCAAACTGTTACTAAACTAGGAAGCTACAGGTTTTTATCAGCTGCTTTGGATGTGATATCTTAGTGAAAGGTGAAAGCATCTTTCATTATCATTCCTCTTTTTCTTCTGATGATGCTTATGGGTTTTATCTCACTCAGCATTATTTTTTGGTACCAAAATGGAAGGTCAACTGTCATCCCATAGTTTCTCTAGGGCCTAGGAATGCTCATTTTTGCTTACATTTTTAAGAATTCATACAGAAAAGTTACTCTTCTTGGATCACCCAAACTGTTAACTCTCTTCCTAGACTTACCGCACCTTACATCACTGCTGAATTGAATACCAAAAGATGAATAAACACTTAAAGAGAATCAACTCCAGTCTTGAAAGCTATTTAATGACATCTGTTTACTGACTATAATGATATTCTGAGAGAAAGTTTGTAGATGTCAGACTTTCATTGAACACATATAAGGTTACATGAAGTACCATTCATGTCTGTTGGGTATGTTTCTTGTTAGTTTTGGTTAATATGTTAGCAAGTCATTGAAGACACACTATATGACTTTAAAGCGCCATGAACTCTGCTGTCCTTCTTTCTAGGCTAGTTATGCTACAGATTACACACCTCAGTGTTTTAGTTATTACATTTTAAGAAGTAATACTGTATAAATCTCCTGCTGGGCTTTGGAGTATTAACATTAACTCTGAATACTTTTGCTGGCACAAAATATCACCCATGGTATTCAATGACTGGACATTCTTCATAGCAAAGAATATCGTTGAATCATAAATACCCTCAGATATTCCAGCTTGTTGCAGTTAGCAAAGAGATAGCAATGAGAAAGGGAATTTATGTTAAAGGAGTAAAGGAGATAGACAACCCACAAAAATACCACTAATGAAAGAAAATAATAGTACATTACAACAGTAGAATTATAGTAGCAAAATACTTGATGCACTGCAGAATGAAGAGAAAGAGAAAGCAGGAAACAACATGGAAAGAGGGTAAAAAGGTGCAATAAGCCCACTTGTTACGAATAGGAACAGTACAATAGACGAGTTGGACAAGCATTTGATTTAGGGTTTGGTTTAATTTTTGGAAACATCAGATAAATCTTGACCTTGGACAATTCTTAAACAAATTCTACTCTTTTTTTCTCTAAAAATGTACTTTTATTTTGAAAAGTCAATTTCCTGTTCCTTGTATACTCTTTAATTACTACTTCTGCTTTTAAGGTGATCTTTAATGTTATTATATTTACAGCTCTTTCCTACTCCTTCACAGAGCATCTTTTTTACTGCCTACTATTCCTTCGGCTCCAAACTTAAAGTAACATCTCCACCATCGATAGCTTGCCACGGTCTTATAATTACCCCCAGCTGTTTGTCAAGCAGGTTTTCTATCTTAGTAGACCTTTAACTTGCTTGTTCATTTTTCTGTTGGCCAATTGTGGATAAAGTCTATAATGCCAAATAATTGTATCAACTCATTTGCTAAAAAAGATTACCTTCTGTTTGCTTTTTTTTTTTTTTTTTTTTTTCCGGAACACTTCCTTACTTTCTCATAGAGAAACTTCGTATTTAGCATTTTTTATTAAGATTTCCTTAAAAGCTTTTCTGGGAGCTGGACCAGTACCAATTTATAATAGTTATCAGTATGTTAATAATCGGTAATGCTGCAAATAAATTTCCATATAGAATAAGGACTACCTAGGCAGTGTTACTAAGAATGATGATATTTTTTAGCCTGTGTTTATTTTTGAGTTTCTTGTGTTGCTGGATGCAAAACAATATGATTTCTGAATGAACTGCTTCTAGAAAATTATTTAATTGTCATTGGAACTAGAAAAAAATCCAGTCTACCATATGAGATGAATGTATATACATAGGATAGAATGCTCTAATTTTTAATTGTACAGAAACATATATTTCCACTGAGATAAACTTTTCCCCTTAAAATATTAGCAGCTTACTCAGAGTTAAATACCAGCAATCTAACATTAAGGCTATAAACACATTCTTCAGCTCAAAATCTCTATCTTTCCTTGTAAGCATGATTAAAGGCTCGGATTTAATGTATCTGATGTCTAAGGAACCTTAATTTTCCTTTGACAAACTGAAAAAGAAATAATTCCTTTTATGTTAATCCAAAGGGTACAATGTTACAATGGTCTCCTTGTGATGCACTTAAACTTGTGAAAATCTGTTCTTATCTTCAGAGCCCTTTTGCAGCAGCTACTACAGTACCCAGCCAGATGTAAGGGTACATGCAGTGGATTAGTCTGCAGCAATTAACTATCAACACTTGGTAGTTGTTGCTATGGTGGGAAGAGAATCATATATAATTTCCCATAATGATGACAGTAAAATAATAATTGCTTCAGAGTAAATCCCAGTAGAATACAGAACATCTGGAAGTAAGTAGGAGAACCTGAGGCCCTGCACATTAAGGATATCTGGATAGCTGGTGTGGAGAGAGTGTGTGAGGGCACAGAGGTGATGCTATTTGGTTTCTGTATTCTACCAAATTTACCACTGCTGTGTCACTGTTCTGTCATGATTACCTGGACAGATGTTCATGTAGCATTAAATCTTTGTGTAGAGCAGAGAAATTTGCAGTCATTCCTGTGATGTGAAACACAGGAGAATATGAAGTCTGTAACAGAACAAAGTCTATAGATTTAAAGTCTATAGCAGAAACGAAAAATTCAGTGTTGCCTTCATCATTCTAGTCCAGTGCTATATTTCAGGATCTCCTTTCTACCCTTTCTGCTTCTTTTCTAGAAAGAATGCCTGAGACATTTCCTGTGGCTATGACATGGCACCTGTAACATTCATTTATATTTTAAATTGTTTCTCTTATATTTTGTGCCTTGCTTCATTTAGGAAGAAATTTAACATGACAGAAGTTCAGCTCAAAGGAATTCATCATGTCTGTTTCATCACTGGAATGAAATGCCTTTCCCCTATCCCTCGTTTCCATTTTCATTCAAATTGTATGGAAGAAATAATCCTAGCAGATTCAGCTCATCAGCTATATTGCTGGTAAAAAATCTATTTGGAAAACAGATCCCTCCACATGAAAATGTGTGTGTTAATTAGCCCCTTTTGTGTCAGCCTGCTTCTGAGCCAAGTCTGAAGAGTCATTTGAGGGCACCGAACGTCTGTTCTGAAGAGAGGCTTACATGATCAAGAGTGTCATGACCACTTGAAGAACTTTCTTCAAGGATGAGAACTTTTCTGTTGGCAGCATGTTATCAGGAACATCTAGTACAGCACTATCAAGGATTTTTCTGTTTATTTTAAAAATATGCAGACACTACAACTCCTTTTGGTTAAAGTGGTACAGAGAATTAAGAAGGAAAAATACGCAGAGGAAGATTGATTTAATGAATAAAGAACATTTCATAGTGAATAAGTGTCTGCATTTGAGTGCCACAAGTTTATCTTTCACCTCCCACTCCATCTGTAACTCTTAAGCACAGATGAAAGCCAAGAAATACAGCTATGGCTTGCAAATTTCATGTCCTGTTAAGAGGACTAGCAACAGACAACTGAGGGGCACTGGTCAACCTATTACTTGCAGAAATAATAAAATTCAAGGGCATCCACATGATATGTGACATTTTTACTAAAGGTGTGGATTAAAAAGCCTTCCTTTTTTGGCTTATCCTATTGTAGCCAATGAAGCACAATGTAATGCAAACTACCCTCACTTCATTGGCTCATACAGGGCTCCAATCCTCTGGATGGAACTGGAGTGAGCAAGAAAAAGCTAACCAATTTCCTAACTAAACCAGCAACTTTCTTCATTCCCTGCCCCCACACGAGTCCAGGAACTTACTCTATCTTTCCCACAACTCTCTTCTCAAAGAGACACAAGGGTTATTTTTTTTCATAACCACCCCAAACTGCATTTCTGCGAGGACATTACTTACTTCCATTCTCAACTATTTTAGAGGCTGCCAGAGGCTGCCCCTCTTCCCAGAAGTCACTCACAAAGTCAACAAGCAGTTTACCCTCTAACTGTTTTGATGTTGGCCTGCCTTCCAGCAATTCTCAATTGGCACATCATCTCCTGCAGACTATAATCAGCTTGGCACATGTTAAAACAGCCATGCCAGGGCTATGGCCAGAAGGAGTCAAATGTGTTGCAGTTACAGTTTGCCTTGTTACAGTTTCAGCAGCACTCTCAAAGTCAAATTCTCTGACTGGCCACATTGTCTAGCACTTTGAAACTCCTTTATGCTGAACTTAAGAGCATTGCACTTCTAACGTCAAGGAATAAAATTTCAGAGAGCTCTTCTCCAGCATTCTCTGAGTTCTTTACACAGCTTAGGTAATATACACTCCAGTCACACAGTCCTATACTCCAAAGCATCAAAACAGAAGGCAGAGCCTGTCCTAATACAATTTTGGATCAAATTGCATTACCTTCATGCCTCCCTTCAAAATCTCTTCTGAACAGAACAGGCTCATAAGGTTCATTTTTCCTTTGGATACATGATGTCCACAACTGGGAGAAGGGCATGATCATGTCCATGGGGATAAGCAAGGGGAAGTGGACTTCAGCATTCCCTGTGGGTAGAAATGTAACGAGGCAGACACTAAGACCTCCAGTCCTTTATCCTATTGAAAATAATGACAATGGAACATCTCTCCTACCTATAGGTCCATGATTCCCTTCCCACTTAAGCCAAAAGAGCAGCCTTAGTAGGCAAAACCACCATTCAACAAAAGTAAGCTGAGTGCACATACTGTTAAATTGATTAAACATACAGCAGTACTCCTCCAGTAAATTCATCTCTCTGTTTACTTCAGTTCTGTATGTTCACCACTGAGGAGTCTAAGCAAGTGATTCTACTTACCTGATCCGAAGAGAGTGCAGAGAAAGCTTCCAGTCCAGAACACTCTCAACACTGAGTAGAAAAGTGATGGCAAGGTACAGGTGAGTGTCTGACAGTCTTGTCCCCTGTTTGTTTTCAGTCTTTTAATTTTTGGTAAGGCGGGATGTCTTGTTTGTAGCAGTATAGGGAAACTGTGATAATGGACATTTGTAATGAATACACAGTGGAGAAGACGACAATCAATACAATAGAGAAGGATAGTGGCATTCACTCTGCTCGTTGTTGTTCCTCAAGCACATGCTGCTCTTAGGGAACATACTTTTCTTGCAAGTTTTGAAAATCCTAACCCATATTTAAATTTTCTGCTTTTCCCAGATCCACCTTCAAAACTTCACTAACATTTGGTAAGCATCCAAACAAAGCAGCCCATAAAGGGCTGCTTCTGTAAAAATGTCAGCTCTTAATATGTCTGTAATTAATATGGATAGCCTTTTCATGTAGATTCTGGTTGCACTGGTTATATTCTGTCTTTTGTGTTCTTCTTTTCTGGTTTTGAAAGAGAGCAAAAAAAAACATGTCTCACTGATATTTCACTACTACCAAAGTGTTTTTTGTTTTTTATTTTTATTTTTATTTTTTTCTTCATGTAAGACTAACACAGTTTTCTTAATTTGAAAAGCAGAAATTACTTTTACTCTTAAGAACAAAACCCAGGTTTCCTGTTCATGAAAAGAAATCTATTATTTTGGTCTAATGCCCAATATATGTTGATACAGATAGTAAATTTCCCTAATTATGCAAGAGCAGTATCTTCCAAGATCGAAGTCTTCACCAGGTTGGAATAAACATCTACAGTTTGTGTTTTTCCTATGTTGATTATGTAGTGTTGAATGATCTTTATTTAGCAGTCACCATCAATCCACCTGCTTCATATGCAATGCCTCTGTGCTTTAAGAAAACCAGAGAAAAGCTCAGCAGATTGATTGCAGTCATTCCACATAGCTAAAATCCTTGTAGTCTCATTCATACTACCAATACTGCTTTGTTTCTGGGTAGTAGTTTCACCTCCCTCCTTGAAGCATCCTGCTTCCTCCCCACATGTCTTCTGTCATGCAGTAATAAAAAAATCAATGGCAATGATAAAGGGAAGTACTGAGAAATCTTCCTGAAGGCAGCTTGACGGGCAATAGAGTACTTTAGATATAAAGCAAAGAAAACTATCCTTACAAGGGGTACTACAACAGGCTGTAACGCATAGGCACCATGTAAACAGGAGTGATTAAAAATCACTCAGTATTCATTGCAATCTTTTCAAATCCTCTCCCTGAGCTATCCTTGTCAAGGAGAACCTCTGAAGCATTTAAGAGGAGCTATACAGAATCATAGAATTGTTCTAGTTGGAAGATACCCTTAAAGGTCATCTAGTCCAACTCCCCTGCAATGAACAGGGACACCCACAGCTAGATCAAGGTGCTCAGAGCCCTTCCATCTTGACCCTGAGTGTCTCCAGGGATGAGGCATCCACTGCTGCTCTGGGCAAGCTGTTCTAATGCCTCACCATCCTTGTACCTCACCTGCTTGTTGACTTTGTTAGTAAAAAGCCTTCTCCTCATGTCCAGTTCAAAACTCCCCTCTTTTAGTTTGAAAGAAATTCCAAAATATTTCCTACATAACCACAGGAATCTAGGACTCACAAATAACTTTCTTCCTTTACTTTAGTGTGAAGGGCTACCATACCTCTTCATGTTGGGAGGAAAAGTCCTGGAAAAAGGCATTTCCTCCAGCCCATTGCAATGGCTATAAATATTTGCCAGCTCCTACTGTAACACAGAAGTTACATAATATATATAAATGTATAATATTCCACCACTTCGCAAGATTTTGATTTCCTTCCTGCAGTTATAACCCATAAGATCAATGTTTACTTAACATTTTGAACAAGTCAGGGCATGTCCATTTAAGACTAGTAAAATGTGCTCAGTGTTGGCAGTGAGGCACAGAATGGCAAGTTTCTCCTGGAAAAACCTTTAAAATATAAGAAAATAAAAATATTATTTCTGTGCATGTTAATATAGGTCACTTAATTTTATGGTTTATNGGGCAATAGAGTACTTTAGATATAAAGCAAAGAAAACTATCCTTACAAGGGGTACTACAACAGGCTGTAACGCATAGGCACCATGTAAACAGGAGTGATTAAAAATCACTCAGTATTCATTGCAATCTTTTCAGATCCTCTCCCTGAGCTATCCTTGTCAAGGAGAACCTCTGAAGCATTTAAGAGGAGCTATACAGAATCATAGAATTGTTCTAGTTGGAAGATACCCTTAAAGATCATCTAGTCCAACTCCCCTGCAATGAACAGGGACACCCACAGCTAGATCAAGGTGCTCAGAGCCCTTCCATCTTGACCCTGAGTGTCTCCAGGGATGAGGCATCCACTGCTGCTCTGGGCAAGCTGTTCTAATGCCTCACCATCCTTGTACCTCACCTGCTTGTTGACTTTGTTAGTAAAAAGCCTTCTCCTCATGTCCAGTTCAAAACTCCCCTCTTTTAGTTTGAAAGAAATTCCAAAATATTTCCTACATAACCACAGGAATCTAGGACTCACAAATAACTTTCTTCCTTTACTTTAGTGTGAAGGGCTACCATACCTCTTCATGTTGGGAGGAAAAGTCCTGGAAAAAGGCATTTCCTCCAGCCCATTGCAATGGCTATAAATATTTGCCAGCTCCTACTGTAACACAGAAGTTACATAATATATATAAATGTATAATATTTCACCACTTCGCAAGATTTTGATTTCCTTCCTGCAGTTATAACCCATAAGATCAATGTTTACTTAACATTTTGAACAAGTCAGGGCATGTCCATTTAAGACTAGTAAAATGTGCTCAGTGTTGGCAGTGAGGCACAGAATGGCAAGTTTCTCCTGGAAAAACCTTTAAAATATAAGAAAATAAAAATATTATTTCTGTGCATGTTAATATAGGTCACTTAATTTTATGGTTTATCAAAGATCAGTCACTTAATGTTATGCTTGAATCTGTGTGTGGTTTGTTTCCTTTTTTTCTTTTGATACTTTTGGTATTAGCCCAATTTCAGAGTTCCTACAAATTTACTGTAAAGGATCTGTTTGACAATGAGAGAAGAAGTTGCCAGCCATGCCAATTACAGTGATTTTGTGGTGTGGGACTGTATGCCACTGGGAACTGAAGGCCCATGACTGAAAAAGAAAATACTTTTCTAAGCATCTCTCTTTCCTTCACAATTCTCATTCAACTCAAGATACGCCTTCCTGGTATGTTATCTAAAGAAAATATTAGGTTAGCATTAGGACTCTTTGAGTAGATGATACTAAACAAGGACACAGAAAAAATTCTTTTTTTTTTTTTCCTTCCCCTAGGAAAGTAACATCTGGAACAAATAGAGTCTTTAACTGATTATCATTAACACAATTGTGTTGTGTTCTCAAAGAGCTATTAAAAAGTGTTAACATGGTTACATCATGAACTCAGCTGGTTCTTATAACACATGAATCAACTGAAACCAGAAATGTTCACATAATGCAAGTTTAAGATACTGTGTTTCAAAACATAATTTTGAGAACATTTTCATTAAACTGAGGATTACTTGCCAGTTCCTGCAGTCAGTTTGAGGAAAGATTTCACTACTCATATCACACTGAACAGTATTTAAGCCTACATTTAAACATATTTACAGGTCTGTGAGTAGTAAAGCCACCAATCATTTTGGATAAATAGACTGTCTGTAAAAAAAATATCACACATAATCAAAGTTAAATTCATACTAAATTAACTTCAAAATAAAATAATAAGTAGTTATAATCACTGTGTGTCTTGAGGAGTTTGTAACAATATTAGAAATGTCTCCCTGCCTAGACCCCCAGTGGAAAGTAACTGCTTTTTTTTACTATACACAGCATGATGCACCACTACAAGGCAGAAAGGAAAGAAAAACATATCTGTTTTTAATGTAACTGCACAGATAGAATCAGAAACCTAGAAACTGTCATCTTCATCTGAAGATCATCAACAGAAACATCTGTTATACAAAGCTGTTATTTTGACACCATTGCCTCATTGTACACCTTTATGGAGACTAACTGCATCAGCTAAAATTCATTTCTTTCAGCAGGCAGACATTCTCGACAAAGCTTCCCAAGTAAACCATGATCACACCTGGATTAGTTCATCATCTATAGTAGTATGATAGCCAAAGGCCAGGCGCTGAACTCTGGATTTCCTGTATTTGTAGTGAAGACTGTTGTTGCCTTCTTGACTCACCTGACGGCCATGAAATTGCAGTAGTAGTTGGCAAGTACAAGTGTACACAATGTATCTGGACCACTTAAATGTTCTTACATACAAGGACATGCATCAGGTCCCTCCAGAAGACTGAGCCACATGAAAAAATGGAAGGCTGTTTCCTTGATAGTGTTTAGCTAATGAGGTTTCTGTGACTCTATTTGGGCAGTGAAACCGAGAAGCTGACCCTAGTTCAGGTGCATACCTTGACCACATTCTGAGTCTTAAGCTGAGACGTGAATACGTATACTTCTTCGCTGTGGTTTCCAAAGAACGGTAGTATGCAAGTTTCTCACTCTGTGAAATGTAAATAAAGCCTCTGTAAGAGCATCATGGGTAAATATGGCACTGGCCACAACTCTGGCTGTGCAGCTACGGAGAAGCAACGATAATTGTACGAAGTGTGAATTTTGTGGCTGGGAGAGAGAAGTACGAGGAAAAGGAGAAGTACCATGCTCAGTGACCAAGAAATTACATCTTTGCTATTCCAATGGGTGTTTTACAAGACTGGAAAGTGGTCTGGGCAATGCCAAACATGTAGTTTTTGCTCATGTAGCCTTGATTCCATATTTTATTAACCTGTAATTTCATGACCACATAGACTTTCCTTCAAAGAAATTCTCCCTTATTCAGGGAAGAAATTGAATGTACAATGGGGGCTGATTAGAGGGTTCAGGTGCAATAGTAGATTTGTTTTTTCATCTGATATGCTTGGTACTTCAACAGTTAATTCTCTCTTTTTAACTTGAAGGGGAGGGGCAAAAAAAGCAAACAAATCTTGTTCCACATGTATCAGCTAGGAACTGAATGGAATGCCTTACTGGAATTCTAATGTGAATAGAATCACATACAGCAATTACAATGTATGTTGCTCCAAAAGCAAAGCCTCTTATATTTCCATAAAAACTATAGCAGAACACAATAACACTATTTGATAGAGCAAGATCTCAGCCACAAAACACCATTTTTCAGCATTGTAATCACTGCTAGCTGTGCATTTTCACCAGCAATGAACAAAAGCCTGCATGCCACACTCAAAAATCTGTACTAGTGGAAGCGACCCATTGTCACAAATCAAACACATTCTAAGACAGTAGGTTTCAATTTCACTGTGGTGCCAATGGTTTATTGATTAGTATTTCAGATTTAGGGCTGTAATACTATACAAAAATATTCAAAGTTTATATGACACAAAGCTTCAAACAAAACTCATTGTACTTGATAAAATTTACTTAAGTTTTGACAGGTTAATTTCGTATCTGCAGTCTTTATGCCAACTCACATAACATCTCCTGGCACCTCTGTAATGTTATAAAGAATAAAGTGCCATCTCTCCTCCTAAAATCAATACAAACCAACTCAGCCCTGATTTCTGCTATGCCTTGTTCAGCAGAAACAGGATTTTGTGATCAGAGTTGATCTGGCTCAGACTTGCATTTCTGTATGAGTCAGTAGCATATATATTTGGTATCAATGATTATAGAAACATTCCCTAACCACTTCAATTGTAAAGGGAAGCTCAGATAAAAATGAAACATCCATAAATTTAAAACTGAGAGATTGCCAGCAATGTTTATCATCACAAATATATAGGACTTGATGCTGTCAAAAATTCTACTTATGGCATCAGAGGTTGCTTTATTGATCATGAAAAAATTCTGAGTCATTCACCATGTGATTGAGGAACAAAATAAAAGCCACAAAAATTGAAAATTATACATAGCCAGCTCTCTGTATGTATAATTTCTATTTAGTCAAGAAATACAATAATAGAAAAAGAAATACACAAATAGAAAACATTTAAAATCAAACAACAAGCAAAGATACATTCTGCCACACACACATAACTACATTTTTCAAAAACTAAAGGAATTTTTTGAAACACTGGCTGAAATCTCTCAAAATGGCACCAGTATTCAGATCTATCCTATAATGATGATGTCATTGCCCATAAAAAGGAAGATTTTAAACAGCAACATTTCTCTACAAAAGCAATAATAATCTTTGATCTACAAAATTCCCTATGTAAAAAAAAAGTCATGCAAGAAAAATAATGATTTATCAAAGTGAAAATTTGATAGCTTTAAAGTGAAAATACAGAAAAATGAAGGTCCCATTTAAATAGATAAAATTTGAAGTAAATTTGTACTCCATTTCTCAACATTTTGGAAAAATGCTACAAAAACAAACAATGAAGTCAGTTGGCTTGTGAGTCCCTAAATTTCTGTCCCATGATAGTTCTTACAGAGCTTGCCCCTCTTTCATGGTAATAAATCCAGGTTTCTTACTTTTTTGTATGGTCTTGGATTTGATAAAACCTTTTAGATTTGTGGAGCTTTATTTACTTATTTATTTATTTTAAGATCTAACAAATATTCTACATAACACTGAAGGAAAGTAAACAGTTATGGAAAGTTACATTCAAATAAATCTTAGCAATCTTAAATGGTAACCACCAATTAGTATCTAAAGAAATCAACCACCACTGCTATTCCTCCTTCCCACTAGAAAGCAATCCAGGCAGTAGTCTCTCTGCCAGTTGTTTCTTTTCTTTCTTCATACTTTTTATTTTTTCCCCTGTGAAGGAGCAGGGCTTAACCCATGTGCAGGTTTAGCAACTGAAAACAAAGTTTAGAGCCAATTAATCTGTTCTTAGAATCAGGATACTATTCTATAAGTCATACCTGGACTAAAGTTTACAAATTAAATTGCTCCCTATACGTGACAAGTAACACAATTTTTATCAGACTAACTTTATACTTTTATCATATTAACATCAGAAAAATAATAGCAATGCCAGGAATAAAAAAGAAAAGTTGGAAATAAGGTCTTTGAGAAGAACATTTGTGAATAGTGTAGAGGAAAAAATAAGAAAATGAGTAAAAGGAAGCATCTGTTGGGGCTTTTTCCAGCTATGCTTAGCACTTTTGGAGGATGACAGAGACATAATATGTGCAGGGCTATACAGTAACTTGTCATTTCCTACAAATATAGAGAGGTGTTGCTCTGGCCACCATGGTGTTTTCCAAAAAATACATAGCATGGCTTGCTCTGTTTTCCATCTATAATTCTTAAAGTACATTGCAAAGTATTTCAGAACTGTTGTTCCTATTTTACAGATGGGAAAACATGGAAATGATTGCAGTAATTGCTGAAGTGCCCCAAGGTAGTTCTGTAATGCTGGGGTAAAAAATGATTACATGAGCAGCACAGTTCAGCACAGATATATTTAAGATATATTAGAAATCAAAGAAACATTTGTGTTTGTTTCAATGCACTCAAATTCAGGGTGCATCAAAGTCTGAAACCATATATTTGCAAAAACAAGTCTCAGTGGCCTAAGCAACCATCATTGTTCATAAAACTTAAAAACATATGCAATGAAAAGAAGAAAGCTGATGAAAATAGAAGATGAAAAATGCATCCCATTTACTAAACAGTTATTGTTCCTAACAATAAAATCCATGGGTAAGTTAAGGTAGATTTGCACCTACTATTCTGAATGCAGAGCCTAATTTTGCTACAGTCCAATACACTGTGTATTTCAGAAATTATTTGAAAGAAGGAAAAGAAAACTTTATTTGGTCGGTCATTTGACAAGATAATACTTCTTAAGATGGCATTTGCATAAATAGTTGCTACATCCTGGGGTTATATAGACAGAGATTGGATCTTAAAAGACACTAGTTATCTCTTCATTACAGTAAAGTACACATCAATAAGAATCAGTCTAGATTTTATTTGTGTAAATGTTGTTATAATGTGGATTCTTTCTGTATAGTCATTAGAATTCTGGCAATTTTAGTAGCTCAATAGACAAATAAATGAATTGGTACTTTCTTAATGAAGGCACAGTTGATCAAAATCTCAAAGTTATAGTTAGCTGTGGTTATTTATGGATTACTGATAATTTCTCATTATGTCTTAATGATTTGATAAAAATAAGCCAGAGGATCATTGTAGCTAGTAGGTCAAATTCGAGGTGACCAGTGTATCTGTATCTTCTAATTATTTGAAGAAAGAAATCAAACGAAAAATGTTATTAAGGGAGCTCAGTCTTCGAAGATGCGGGACATAATGGCTTCAGTCCAAACAGGAATGCATAAATTTTATGAAATAAGTCACTTGGGTGTAGTAAATCATGGGATTGAAGGGAACTGAACCCAGAAGAAAGAGTCCTAAGCAATATTGTAGAATTCAGAATTAGTAGTAAATTAAATAAACTAAAAATAGAATAAGTGGCTGTTTCTTTTTCCTTAAAGACATCTTATTTCATCCCCAAGTTGTGTTTACTTTCTTTTAGAAGTTATAGAATAGAGATAACTATTCCTTATTGTTGTTCACACAAGAGCTCTTCAGGTTAATATAAAATAAATATTTTTGCCATGTTCTCACACTGTCTGATTTGCATGGAAATATGCAACCTGTGTATGACAGAATTTACAATGTTCAGTTTGTTCTCTATTACAGACCTTTCTAAGGCAGCAAAAGAAAGGAAAAGAAATCATACATAGGTGCTAAAATTCACATGCATAGTTTATGGAAAAGGAAAAATACTATGATGTATTTTGTTACAAAAGTTATGCATTTTATATATTTCCATGGAAACTACAACAAAGAGAATAATAATACTATTTGGCACAGAAAATTCTCAGCTACAAAACACTATTTTTGAACATAGACACCACCATTACACTTTTGCCAGCAACGAAAAAGAGCCTGCATATCATGCTCACAAACATCTGCGCTAGCAGAAGTTCACCAGTGTTGAAACACTCGTGTTCACTCTTTGGTGTCCCTATGCTGCCGTTTGTCACAGGGCAAAAAAATGTAATTTTGGCAGGAAGGTTCAGCCTCTACTGCCATACCAACTACATCCAACCTCTGATGTTGTGGGTCAGCAAAATACGAGGCATTTTTTTTGAAACAGTATTCATATATCTTGTAGATTAGATTGTACAAAAGTGTATGATGAACAGATGCATCCTTGAGATAATTCAAGAAAAACAATTGTCTCCACAATTCATCTACTTGTGGAAGTAAAAGTTTAGGAAATGAGAAAAATACCTAAGGCCAGACATATATCTCCAAGAGACACAGACATTTAAGTGACAGTGGAAGTCAACCACATACATATACCCAAGGCTATTGTGTTTCCCATTAGTTTTGCCTTCTTTCCCTGTATGCAGGCATTGCACTGACGCAGTCATATTTTTCAATTTTCCTTCTTTGTTAATCCTGACTTTGTGTTTCTTTTAGAAATAATAAGAAAAAAAAAGCAACTTTTTGGAGCAAAGATGATCTATTCAGAGGATCTTAACGTTGGGAAAGGGAGAACAAGACTACAGACAGCTGAAACTGGGAATTTCCAGTTTAATGGAAAATTCTGGTATTCTGATTATTCAGAATCAGAATAAACTATTTCAAAATTTCCCACAAAACAGAAATTGAAAAAATACCCTAAAAACTATGCTTTCAAAAAATGTTGAAACACATTTTTCTTTGGACATTTTAGTTTTGTTAATTTTACACTACTTTTCATATTTTGTAGTGGCATTGCTTTTTTTTCTGCCAGACATAGACATTATCTCATGTCACTCAGTAATTATCAGTAAGTAATTTACACAATGGATGTTACTGTTTTTTGTTTTGTTTGTTTGTTTATTATTATTGTTATTTACTTAAGTATTTAAATTGCGAAAACGATACATAAAAACTGACATATTTCATTCGGATAGGAAAGTAAGATCAATATTTAGCTTTGTGCTATTTTTAGCATAAACTTTCTGAATCTTGGAAAAAAAAAAAACTAGTTAATAATAATATAAGGATATTCAAAATTATAGCCACCATAATTTCTATGATAAATTAAAATTATAGAATTGCTCAGTACATTCAGTTCACAAACACATGGGTTAATTTTGACTTTTATTAATACCAATTGTTTCTATCACTTCTACCCATAAAAGAAACTCCAAACTGAGGTCTTCACACACCCATCCTCCTCTTGAAACATATTTATCTTGATCTGTGAACATAAAAGTTTTCTATTTCCTTGATTCTCATTTAATCGTGAAACTTGCACTTTCCCTGTTTTGCCCTAAAGAGAAACTACTTTCCATGTCACTGCTCTTCTCCTTTGTCTTTCTTCAATACTACCATTGTAACGACAGCTCAAATTTAACACCCTTATTCTCCCCATCAGATTTGTACCTTGTTATTCATGTAGTGATGATTTTACTTAGGTCACCATGGGAAAAAGTGGGGTAGTTCATTTTTTAGTTAGCCTATTTTTTGAAAAGAGTTGGCTAACTCAAATGAAATACTAAAATTATTTCTTTCTTGATTTCCTAATTTCTTTCAGCTTGATTAAAGGAATTTTCTACCTGACTTCTAATTTCAGTGCAATGTTCCATATTCATAAAATACTCATTTTCACCTATTTCTCCAAAGTTGTTTCCTAGAAAAGAAAGCTAAACTTCTCCAATAGCAAACATAATATTTTACAAATAATTCACTTGAGACTCTAAGAGCAAAACAGTCATTCCTGTCTTTCAGGAAATAACGCTACATTGTAAACAACATTTTATCTTTTCCCAAAACTAGCAAGATGATTTATGAAGTAAATAAAAAGAGAATGCTCCAAACCAAAAAACCTTGAGCTGGATGCTAATCAAAGAACAAGAAAAATATACATTCAGATTATGCTGGAAGGAAAATGTTGAGTTTTCCAGTTTAAAACCTTTTCAGAAATTGATCACAAAAATAGTAAGTGACAGAAGATTTAGTATCTCTATTTATGAAGAAGCCAAAGGTAATACTCAGGTCAAAGGCTGCACTTACAAGAATCCCAGATCAGCATGCCAAAATAAGGCCTTATGGTGGGGTTCAGTTACCTAAGCACAGGTGCTGAAGGCCATTTGAGATGTTCTAAACTATCTGAAAAATCTATATAGGGTCAGCAGATATGACACAGAGACCTAGAGGAATTGCATATCTTTCAGTAGTGGAAGCTGGAAAACATTCAGGTTATCCCACAATCCTAAAAATGACACTGGATGCCCAGATTTAGGCAAACAAATACTAAGCATTAATGCTTAGCTTTGTGATTGCCATCCTGAAAGAGGAAAAGAAAGGAAAAGGGAAGGGTAGGAGAAGGAGAGGGAGAGGGACATGGAAAAGGGAGAGAGGGGGAGGGAAAAAATATAGTAAAATTTCCATTAGCTCGTTAAAATGGATTCAGAAACCAGTCAATACAATCAGTAGGCTAAGGTGGCCTGTTGAAGGGCTGAGGGAAGACTGATAAGACAAAGATCTTCTGAAGGTTTTACTACCTTCTTGGTATCTACTCTAATGATTCTACCTTGGTTCCAGAAAACTTATAATCCTAATATAAGAAAAGAAACAGCAGTTCCACGTAATAAGTAACCGGATATAGGTATTAGTGATCCAGTACAGGAGAAGGCAAGAGGACAGCATATGCTTTGCCTTCCTGTAGTTAAGGTATTCAGGCACTGAGGCAATGTCCCTGCCTTTTAAGGAATAATTTTAAAAGGAATAATGTATTAACACGGATGATTTATTAATTATACCTTTCCTAGCTTTTTTTTTTTTTTTTTTTTTTTTTTTTTTTTGTATAAGACAGAGCTCTCACTGGGAAAGCTAACAAATGAGCAATACATCGTTTTAGTTTATTAATGATACGGTACATAGTGATATAGCATATTGATGATAAAGTGATAAAGTGATAAAGGAAAAGTAATATGAGAATCAGAACATATAAACTCCTAAACTTCTAATTATCTCACACATTTCATATATCTTTGTGGATGTTTCATTGCTCCAGGTTACAGATGCTGCAAGTATCCCTTGGGGTGTCCTTGAGGGATGTTTAGGATCATGCCATTGTTCAATGAACTCTGAATGGCAGAGGAAATAATAAAATATACCAGGATAATAAAAAACAGTGCTTTCAGTACAAATGTGTATTGGTACACTTGAAACTGTAGTTGGTATTGCCTCAACAAACTCACCTCTGGTTCCGTCATTACACAACATTAGAGGAAACCCTTCCTAAGGATGTAGCTTAGCTAAGCATAACCAGCTTAAAATTACACAGAGGAGAGTATTAGCCATTTATAGGGGATACTAATAACCAATTATGTCCTTTCTGCCAGGCTAGTATGATATAGTTCAAGGTGGATCTGAAAACTGAGAAAGGACCTGCAACTGTATGACCTTAATTGTCATTTTCAATAGTAGAATACAACCAGCACCTCAACTGCAATGGCTTGTGACATGTATTTGTTTGCAGTCTTGATTATCCTCTACTTTTAAGTGCCATCTTCCAAAATCAAAGGCTAACAAGTACAAAATGTATCCATAAAACAGCATCACAATTTTATTCTCAATAGCTAAGTACTGAAATGCAAGCATACATTATAAATAGAAAAACAGCTGGCTTGGAGCACATTGCAAGCCACTAACACAGTTGAGGGATTTGAATGACATCATAACCCGTGAGAGCATGCTGCTGGCCAGCTGGTGTTATTTATAATATACTCATAATTGAGGAAAAATAAAAAGGCGAAAGTTAGGTATTACAGAGCTAACAAAGTTAAATTCTCTCTTTTCCAGTGTCATTTAAATTATCAAGAGTTACCATAAAGATTGCTACTAAAAAGGGGAAAATTGCCTTATAACTACAAGAGAATATTTAAGATGAAAGTCAGAGAAGCCCTTCAAACTGGGCTACTTGTGTTACTACATTCATAGTACTGTAAATTCTAGGAAATTGTATGACTTCTGTGTGGTTACTAAAGGATCGCAGAGCTGTTTTGCCCTATTTACAAGCAGTGCTCAGTGATTCTTTTACTTTCAGCAAATTACTAACTGGTATTTTAGGGTTAATAGCACTGAGAGTCGGAGGTTTTAATTGTTAGTCAGCATGTAGGCGTGCCAAGTTTAATAACATAAAGATGCATTAAAAAAAAAAAAAAGTAGGTAACTGCCTGCCTGTCTCTCTAGATTAAAATAAATGAAATAAATAAAATACCTGTATCTCTGTGCATGAATGAAATGTTCACAGATGTACACAGGAATACAAAGGTATACAGACAATGCTTTTATCTATGGAAGTTTTTGTCTATTTGAAATGCAGACACATACACACAAAAATGCAAATATACACATAGCCACCTGAAAGTTAACCAGAATACATTCTCCTATTTTCCATGGCAGCATAAGCTTTTTTGTCTGCTAACCCCTCAGTCACTAATTCACATTCTTTTAAAGGGGAAAAAATATGCTTCTGTGCTCTAGTTTTAAAATGCAAAGGTATGATGTTATTTGTCACCATGCCCAAAAAAGTCCTTACTCGGTAACTTTGCCAGAAGAGGGAGAGAGAGAGAAGGCAAATGCTCCCCCAGCTGTTTCCTGTCTACAGTGTCTGTGTAATGTAGATAAATGTGAGGATTTTCTCTAAATCCCTCTTCTGTTTGCTAAATCTCACTGTCACTGCTAAAATCAGAGCAGATAGAGCCTGCGCAATGGAATAAAGTCCTCAATATTGAAATGTGACATTGCTCTCAACATCTCACATCTCTCTGGATTTCTTTTTTCTCATCATTACTGCTAACAAATTCATTTCCAGACTTTGCACTTTTAAGAAGCAATGGAAAAAATCAACAGTCTTTCAACACAATTAGTTAAGTGCTGCTTTTGTGATTTCTTGAAGGTAAATCTTTATTACTATTTCAAATAATTTTTTAGTTTTATTTTACTGTATATTGTCTGCTTCTGCTTTGAAGAGTATTGTGCACTTTTCAGTAACATTATTTTAGTATTGAGAATTATTTCTAAATTGCTGAACATGCAATTTTATGTGATCTGGAAAATGGCTGTATGTAATAGTTGCAATTACATAGATAAGTATAAGGGTAAACTATTGCAGATACATGTCTTAAATGTCACTTCTGTTCAGAGAACTTCACAATATTTCAGTTATGTCATTATTAAAGATACAACTACATCATTGTCTATACTGTTAATTAATTCTTCTGTACAAGAACTTTTAGCTGTTTTCTGCAGGTGCAGATTTTTATACGAATATGAGCATTGTACACATGTTAAGTTTCTGTAGTTTTGTAATACACAGTTGGAGATAAAATCTTCATGCTTTCACGCTGAAACTTTTAAGGGATGTTGTCACTGCAGCAGTTTTCTGGCAGCATTGTTGCATTTGCTTGTTTTTTTGCTTTCATATGTTAAAAGTAAATGTGAAGTTCTGTTTGTTTGCTACATTAGAACCCAGCTGCAACTCTTGCTGACCTTGCATATTTGTATAGCTCAAGCAATTATATATATAAAAAAGGGAAATTCTCCTACATGTTCTTCTCTAAGTTTTTTCTTGTAGGGAGGGCTGATTCATGAAAGTTTGCATATGAAGTTTCATGTTATGACCCCAGCATTTCTAGTCATTAATATAAGCTGTCGTTAGGTAAATTTGGCTTCAGTATGTGCACTGACCTCTGTTTCTGTCAATTGGCTCTTGTTCAACTTTCCATTATCAACAATTTTATATCCTTCAAGAACTTCTTCTCCTTAGTGGCTTGAAGTACACTTATGCAGTTGACAGAATTATCCTGTTTTAATTGTTTATGGCCTAATTATTTTTTTAGGGAGGCTTACACTTAAGGACACTTACTCCTTTCCTCAATGTGATTCAAAAGAGCAAGTCTGTAAATGCAATGGATGAAACCATTCTCTTAATGTACAAATGGGCATCCTTTCCAGTCTACTTGAAAGGTGAAGATGTTCTTTTTGTTGTTTTTTTTTTAAGTGTTGCGCAAAGCATTAAGAGACATAAAAGTAATGTGCTAGTTCTTCAGCTGATGCATCCTGCCAAGCTTCCTTGGAATCAATGGAACATATTGATTTAGGTTAAGTTGTAGCCCTGATTTTTTTTTTAAACAAAATTAGCAGCATTTAAACCTTGATCCATTCTGAAGTACATGCTCTTTTTATAGAAATAAATGCTAAGGAATGCTGTTGTTAAATGGTAACTATAAACATTTACTATGACCTGGTAATTAGATCCAAAAACTGTGTAGCCAAATGAATATAACTTTTGATTTTTTTTCCTATAGCATATACTATCCATAAGAATTTTTCTAACATCAAACTATTTATAATTATTGCGACTGTCATTATATGTTATTAAAATGGTCAAGCATGTGAAGAATTTTTATGCACAACTTGTGCCAACTGATAGCTTATTAGAAGAGGATTTATATGGAAGATTTAAGATGTAAAAGATATGTAGAGTGTTCATATATGACATTCTTCTGTGGTACCACTCTTCTGGATTATTAAAAAAGGAATGCAGCAAAAGCTGGTTATTTTACTGAAAAAAGAGGAAATTCCAGCTGTGAAAATATGGTCAGTCATTCTAAGCAACCAAAAGAAGTGCTTAACCAGGCTCATCCTGAACCTGTATTCAATTTCCAAATGTAATTAGATGCTTCAATAAACCCCACCCACATGCCAATGCATTTTCTTTTAAAGTCTCAACTTTCTAGTGAAACTGGGGACATTGTAAGAACACTGCTTGTTTGAAAAGGACCGGAAGCAATATTGGATTATAACTTTGTATTTTCTTAAGACTATTCTCCTCAGACATAATGGGGGCTGTGATTTAACTATGAACATATTGAATCAACTAGTGTTGTATTTAATTAAATTGATGAAGTAAAGCAAAAGTCTTAAACTATGTTTTGGAATTAGTTTTGATACAACAGCATTTAATTTAAAAAGTAATAGAGTCTTCGGTCTTTTCTCTCTCCCAAAGATTTTTCTTGTTTGCAAGCACTTGACTGCTTTTAAATTTGGGGATAAAGTGTAGAAATTCTCTGTGGTTTATACTGTGCAGCCTTTTTGGCCACCACTACAGGAAAAACAGTAGATAATCTGTTCTGTTGTAGTTCATTGCTGACATTTATCTTAAAATGTAACCCAGCTGAAAAGTCTTGAAAAATACAAAATTGTTAAATGTCTAAAATTTATGTTTATTTCTGGCCAAAATATTATACAGGAACAAACTGTTAAATACATGGTGTTCTTGTATTTATAATTTATTTCAGTCTTCTGAGCCTTTGTGCTAAACAGCTTTCTGCTTTACCTCCTCAGAACTAGGAACCATGTTAAAACACAGGTGCATAACATTAATCTTTAAAATTAAGAAGTATAGCAAGGAAAAAAGAAGTTCATGTTTTTATTATATGGAATAATTACAGGAAAGAATGTTGTGTGTTATCATTCATTTACAGTGTGACCTTCCTCCATCTACCACTGAAGTCATGTCCATGCATTAAAGTTTGTTGGTTTTTCCATGGCAAAGTTGGCTGAAGACTGTTGTGAATGGGAAAATAATTATTCTTTCTTTTTATGATATAACTTGGGATTTAGATTTGTTTGTTATTTTCACAGTGGAAATATTATCAGGAAAAACAGAGGGGTACATGCTGACTTATTTATAGATTTTTTTCTTACTCAGCTTTGACTTAAGCTGAAATAGGGGACTCATCCAGCAAGATGCTAAGATCTCTTGCCAAGAAAAAAATACTTAAAAATTATTGACTTAAATGAGAGAAGGCTCAGTACCCCACTGGATCAGCTCTCATATGACCAGGCAATAGACAGTTTCATCAGTTTTTCAGAACTTAAGTGAAAACATAAGAGGAACAAGTCTCTAAAAGAAACTCCAGGAAATATTCATCATTTTTTACTCCAGTTACTAATATAAGAAAGTTTTAAGCCAAGGTTAACTGTACATATAAGAAAGTCAGGTAAGAAGTTACAGATCTGCAATACTAAAATTAACCTTGCAATAGAATGAAATTAAATGCAGATTTACATCCTTTGGAGATAGCATTTTTGTCAGATGATCTAAATCAGGTCAGAAAATGCATTATTCTTTAGTGTTCTGACACTAAATAGATACAGATTTTCCTAGGACTCAAAAAAAAAAATGCTGTTCAGTAAGATCTTGTATTGATATTAATTGATGCTAAAGGAAGTAGACAAATGAAATTGTCCAAATTTACACCCAATGAGATCAACATTACCTCAACCTCAAGTACGGGAAAAAAATGCTTCATATGCAAATGTAAGTGAGGAAAAATTCATCACATGTATTTATACCTCATAGCCCAACCTGAACTAAGTAGACAGAGAAAGTATACCTGCTTCTATATTTGTATACAAAAAAATTCTTTCACTATTTCTTCTCTTAATTTCTTGAATGTTTCCAAATGTTAACCAGCTTGTAATAGAGGACTGGAAGAATCATTGAATGTAGTCCCCTGTTATAGAAGGTCCCATACAAATTCGTCAATGGCTTCGGCTAGTTCTAGCACTTATTTGTTCTTTTTTTTATTTTTATTTTTTTAAGTTTAAATAGCTCTTACATACCATTTCCACAAAACCCAGTGCATTGACAGGCAGCTGTCATTTTTCCTGTTAGCCTATCAGGACACAAAACAACATGAGGTTGTCCAGTCTTCCTTACCCTAATTATTCTGAGCTTCCCAGGTTTTTTCATCTTCCTATTATATCATTCCACATACTCCTCTAACAAAAGCAACTATAAATCATAATTCCTGCAAGGTTTTCTAAATATATATGAATGTGAACCAAAAATACTTGCCAGATGAAAGTCATCAGTTTACCAAATGTGAAGTCTAGAACATGTAGATTGCAGCCTATCCTGATATTGCATATATTGTCTAACAAATTACAGTACATATGCACTATCAGTTTATACAGGTGCAGGAATCATTTTCTTAAAGACTTTGCTGGGAAACTGACACAGTACTTTTTCTTCTTTGGCAGGTGAAGATGCACACTGTGTCCTACATTCATTTCTTCTACCTTGGCCTGTGTTTGCTTACCTTAACCAGTTCTGCTGCTGCTGGCCCAGAAACACTGTGTGGTGCTGAGCTGGTTGATGCTCTTCAGTTCGTATGTGGAGACAGAGGCTTTTACTTCAGTAAGTCAAAACTTTCGTTCAACTGCTAAGCTTTTCCATGTCATCCATTAGAGTTTGTAACTGCTTTAAGCAAGCAGAGGAATTATCCAGTCAGGCTGCCAGGTACCACTAGTATCCTCAATCTCAGAGATGCCCAAACACTCAATGACCATTAAATCTCAGCTAAGAATAGAGATGTTCCTTTATTCGGCCTGTCTGAGATTTTGATGAATTTTAATTTTCAGGCATATTACTGTTTTTAACTACTTACCAGCTGCTGCTATCAAGCCTGCTATGTTATTGCTTCTCCTGACCTGCCACTAAAAATAAGGGAATGAAAGAACACTCTAGACCCAAGATACTCACAGGACAGAACTACAGGTACCTATTATGTCAGACTATTCATAGACAGTTTAAGTACACACTGTATTGTAATAAAAACACACAAATCTTCAACATCTGGTTTGGAAAAAAAGGAAAAGCTGGAAGGCAGCAAGCAGAAAGACACTGCATCCAAGTATCCACATGCTACACCAGTTAAGTACAGGTGAAGGAAAATGCATTCATGGTGAGATAATAAAGAATAATTCCAGTACAGATAATAGATAAAATTGAGAGTGTAACAGAGTGGATATATAAGTACTCAAGTACATTTTTGGAGCAAGATCTATACTTGGAAAGTAAACATCACAATACCTTTCTTTTGCTGTGTTTTAGTTTGTGCAAAGTTCTTATTACCTTCTTAAAAGTCCCATCAAGATCAAGAACACACAACATGTAAATAACAGAAATCTACTTCCAATTTTCAGCTCTTGCTACTCAAATACCACAAGGTTAATGAAACTTCTAGCTAGGGTTATGTTCATTCTGAACTCATTCATAAATATATATGTATTCAAAACAGACATGACATTGTGCATGTAGAGCCTCTGAAGTTAGTACTTACTTCCAACGATATCATTTCCCTGACTGTTCTCGTCTGAAGTTACCTGTCTTTCAGGACCTCAGTTCCCTTTCTAAACAGGGATGTAACTAAGAAAAGGAAATATGCAGTGGTTAGGCTATAAAGACAAGAATCTAACAGAAGGTTGTTTTTATTTTCCTGCATATTTTTATATTCTTTGCAAAGTCTACAATTTCTTTAGGAAGTTTTTCAGTCCTTGTTTTATCCTAATAATTCTTGCCTTCCAAGATTTCGCTTCTGTTTTTCTGATTAGTTTCCCCCTACACCATTCCTATTTGTTTCTACTCAAGAATTTATTGTTTTCAAAATTAATCCCCTATCTTGGAATGAAAATGGAACTGGGGAAATCCAGACCCTTGGTCCTTGAATTTACAGAAAGTCTGGATTTCCTCTACATACAAATTGCTGACATTTTCATTTTCTTCTTCAGACATTCATTAAAGTTTACCCTTTGAATCTGAAAGCCTTAGTTTCATATATACACAGTAATACATTAAAGCACTCATAAAGAAATTTCCATTTTTCTACCAGTTTTTCATCTGTTCATTTAAACATCACAATCTATTACAATCATCAGTAGATGAGTTACTCTTAATGGACTATTTGAGTAAAATACATAAGCTTTCTCTTTGTGATTTGAAGGCATTCAAAGGAAGACTTTCTTATTGTCCTTTTTCTACATAAAAAAGCAGTGAGACAATTTACTTTATTGTTAAAACAGCATGGCTTTTATTTCTTTTCTTTTTTTTTTTTTTTAACTGTGTGTGGATCTTGGGCATTTTTCCAGTCATTTGATTCCTGGAAAAATGTTTGCAGCTTGTTCAGAGGGCTATCACACTTGCTTACCACAAGAGTGGCTGCTACTGCTAAACAATGAGACAACATTTCTGTGCACTTACTGTGTTGCTCAATGTAAAAATATAAAATATATGTCAAATGCTAATTATCAGCCAAAAAACAAAAAAACTTAAAAAAATTGTCTTCGCTTTCAGTCTCAGTTGTTTTAAACTTACACAACTTGTTTCCAATCTATACAGTCCCTGAGCTAGATGACCCTTTCTTTAAAGTAACAGGTTGGGTTTCTGAAGTTTTAAAGGAGTTCATTACCCCTGCATTCTTCAGTATTTTGTGGCATCAGTAGAGGCTTCCTCTCTAGTTTTATTTTGTTGTGTGCTTATGTTCTAAGTTTTCACTTGTAATTAGTATAACTGTTGACACCATGAAGTTCTGCTATATCTTATGTGAAAGACTATGGAAGATTTTACAAATGGCTTACCACTGTGTTTTAGCAAAGTCTTGCACTGTTGTAATTAACAGACTGCAGCAAGAATTTTATGAAGTCAATACTTGGCCCTTTAATGCTAAGTAATGCTTCTCCCATGCCTGACTCTACTGCTGATTCATGAGGAAGTCATTTAATCTGTTTTACTGTTCTTCCTCTTATTTATTAAAGTATAATACAAAATATACAACTATGAAAAAGTAAGTTATTTGGTAAAACAGCTTCAGAACCTCAGTATCAACTGTATTACAGAATGCAACATATTATTGGAAGTTTAAATGCTGTTCAATCTAACAACACTTTTTAGAAGACTACAACATTTGCAGAAGTAAAACTGCAGTGACTTTTTTTTATAATGAAGATAATGTTAATTTAAATTGTATTTTGAGGTCTTCCGTTCTCATCCTCTTGTTACTTTACATAATGAATAATCAATGATTATATCTGGCTTTAAATTGATCACAAAATAGCTCTGAGGGAAGGTTTTCTTTACTAGTGACTTGAAATATGCCTTTTAGCTGAGGTGGAACTCCTGGTTCAAATTAAAGGTCAAAGCTTCTGACTATTCCTTGGAAGTTGTGGGTGGAAACAAAGATAGAATTAATTGTGATACTTCACGTTGAAAGATAGTACTCCACAACCATATGAATACATCTACTTCTAGGGCTGGAATAAAGTTTTATTTCATTATGTACTCTGCTCATGAAAACTAAATTCCTAGCTATAAAAGAAAATTCACCAAAGCTTCTGAAGGGATGCCCCAGCTGCTTACCACACACAAAGACAAGTATTGACTTCAAGAGGAAGTCATAATGTGTTTCTAACACCTGTTCTTCAATAGGTGGTTTAGGAAGGAGTATTTTTTTTATGTAATTTAGGGGAGAACACTGCACAAATCCTGAAACAGAGTATCTGTTTTTTCCCTTGGTCACGTTTAACCCCAGCCAGCACTGTTTCTTGAACAGATTCTTCCCTACTACTATTCACCAGTAAAGTTAGTTGCTGTCTTGTGTCTTGCAGTATTTCTCTAGCTCAACTTCTGCCACTGAAGTTCCCATGCACTAGCTTGCACTAGGACAAGTCAATAAGCAGGGAGCGTGGCCAAAGCTTGCTATTCCTTGGAGCTGAACCTCCCAAAGAAAACAAGTGGCTAGGTACAACTTAGATATAACTCTTTCAGTTAATGATTCTCAGTTCTCAGAAACTGTGTTTAACAGTCATGAAGCCAAATGGGGTGCCTGTTGTGTTTATTTGAACATTAATGCCTAGAAAGGTCTACTGTGCCATTACAAAACAATGCTGAAGTTAAATATGTAGGAAAAACTGAAAGTACGAATTAGAGGAAATATACAGGAAAGATAACTCAGGAGGGGGAAAATTCTGTTTGAAATAGTCTAGTCTTATCACAAGAATTTACTTCTTACACTAGTAAAAAAAAAAAAAATTCTTTTTTTCGTATAAGTTGAATTTGATTGAATTTGATGGATGAACATTCATTCTAGCTCCTAAGGTAAAAAATAAAAATAAAAAAATACAACCAGCAAGTGCACTTTGCTCTAAGAAGAAAAATTTCATCCAGTTTCTTCTCTTTTGAAAATGTGCATTTTCCTTTCCCATTGGATGGATACTAGTTTGGTTAACAGTATAATGCTAATGTCAGTAAAGAAATAGCTTGCTTATTTCTTCGAATGCTTTTGATCATTGCAACCTCTGAAGCCCAGGTTAAATGACAATAGTAACTTGGAGCTATAGCTCAGAGTATCAACTTCAGGAATAAAAATGAATCTTCTAAAGTATCATTTGCACCAAAAAAAAGGGGATCTGAATTTAGAAGCCTGACAGCATATAGTTTGTCTCATATTCTTCAGAGAATTGAGAATGACCCAGCACAGGCCTCTATATTACGAGTGTGAATCCCACAAAAGACACATAGGCTTTTCTGGTTTCCAGAGCAAGGCTCCTTGTGACAGCTGCTTTATGGAGAACCAAGACAGATTTTTACTACTTATTCTTTCTACTAAGGCAATCAAAATTCTGATCTCCTTGGGAATATGCCCAATTCTGAACAGCATAAAAATATTAGGTTATAATCATCAGAAGTCAGGAAAAAACAATTAACATAACTTTGGGTAATTAGAGTTGTTTAGGAATCTCATTGCTTTGCATATGTTGAGGAACCGTTTCCTTACAGAAGTGGAAATAAGGGACATAACAACAGGCAATCTTCTTGCTTCTTCCATTTCTCTTTAGCTAGCAGCTTTGTTTACCTTGGGAAGTCTGCTTTTAAGATGTTAAAGTACGTAGGCCTGTCAAACCTACCAACATACTTATAAGAAATGGCATGGCACTCAGCTCTTTAACTACTCCATATCTGTAGGAACTATGAGTCATTAGCTCCTCTACGTTTCCCTGATTGAAAAGAACTGTAATGTTACCAGAACAGGAATGGAGTGCTGAAAAGCTGTGGTGGACATAGAGCACACAGTGTCACTGACAGTCTTAGACTAGCACAAAGAAATGTTAGTTGTTTTGGCTATGTCCACACAGCAAGATCTGAGAGTGTTTTTAATTTAAGTTCCTTGGTTTGGCTACAAGCCCCATTCGATTCCACATCCTGCATCCATGGAATATTTCAGTCTATTCCTCACTCTTTATCCTCAGGTTCCTTACATCTTACAAGGAAGCTGTAGCCTGGAAAGAAGCTAAGGTATAATTCAGTCAAGCCTAGAGTGTCGGTGCTCAGTGAACCAGAACTATAGGTACAGTAACTGACACACCTCTGTAAAACTAAAGACAGATGGGGCTTCCAGAGTGGTATTACTGTACAGTCAAATAACTGATTGATGTTTGGGGTATGCTATGTTGCCTGTTGTAGTTATCACTGAGTACATTCTCTGAAAATAAGCCAGACTTACAGTAATTTTGTTCCTTTTTACCATGTTAAAAAAGGCTAGAAGTTGTTCAAAAACGTGAGCCTTAGTTTCGTGAGGTTAGTATTCTTAAGCTACCTCTTTAATAACAGAAATAAAGATTCATATTTCTCTATCCATAGATCAGAAAGGGAGTCTAGGAGGATTTAGCCTTTAACAGAGACTAAAGTTAGGCTCTGTTTACAAGTCTCCTCTACAGCTAGTTCTTCTCCCGTCACCAAGGATTTCATTACCTTCGAGCCTTTTCAGAATGAGGAACTGTAGTAGTAATTATAATTTTGAGTGGAGTGGAAGCAAGCCATTGATCAAAATTTCATGCTGAAACATCCCTGAAATAAGTCCTTGTTATGAAAGCCAAATAAGAATAGTTTCTCCAGAAGTTCAATTTATATATGTCCTTATTAGGTGTTATTCATGGGAGATGGTAGTGCATTTCATAATGTTTGCCTTTATCTATGCACTAGACAAAGTTTCAGATTTGGTCTCGAATAACAGAAAGATGTTATTTGATATTTGATTCCTTAACTGCAGTTAGCTCTATGTATATTTAATACAATGTTTAGTCTCATGTTGGATAAAATCACTCAAAGAAGCACTTGGCAAGACGAGCATTTATTCTTGGCATAGCTGCCCCTCTTACTTTTCCACTGAATCTTAAATACCAAGAAAAACCCTTCGCTGACTTCAGTTCTGGTGTATATTTTACACCAAAACTTTGCATGTGGACATCTTCATTTGTCCTGGTATTAATAATGGATTTTCATTATTTGATCAACAACAGGAATTATCACAAAGCAAATTATTCACTTTACTAGAAATACAATCTCTTAATTAAAATGTCTTCCATTAACTACTTGAGCGTCTAGGGTAATCTACACCAAGTACTCACTCAAAGAAGGAAGTTCATACAGACATTTCTCTAGAGCTTATTCAGTACTTCAGCTCTTACACATCTGTTCATAAGTCTCTCACATCACTGAAATTCAAGTAGAGACTTAAAGCTATTTTCATTTTCAGAGCTTTTCTGAAAAAGAATGCCTCTGAAATTATTTACAAAATTATACCCAATATATATATTTGGCTATGATACAAGGTTAACTGATCAAAAATGTGACAACAAATGAATGAATTAACCAATAGTTAATTCATTTCTGATTCTAAAAATTAATATCCAAAAAAAAAGGAATGCACACAAATGAATATTTTACATTCAGTTTAGCCTTGTAATAACTGCAGGATCTTCCATGTCAAAAAGACGAAAAGGCCTTCAATTCATAATTTTTTGTTTTGTTTTGCTTTGGTTTTTGTGGTACGTTTAAACCAAAGTTACTATTCAAGATACAACACAAGTATTGGCTCTAATTGTTAAGTGACAAGCACATTTCATGTTTGCATTAGTAAATGAAGTTTTGAAAACAAGAACTTTAACAGAGCTATAGCCTTTGAAGAGGTGTAACACATGCTGACTAATGTGTAATTCCATCTGATAGAAAATTTTACAGAAATTTTATAGAAAAACATTCAAGTAAGTGAAAGTTTCCTATTTCAACCAAAATACTGTATATTAGACACTCTTTAACCCACAACTTTCAGAATAATAGGATGTATCCATTTTCTTACCTTACTAAAATGAGAAATGTGAAATCCTGTCTTCTTTTCAAAATCTTTAAGTATTAGACAGGTGAACCTGACACATTTATCTGAACTATTTGTAGTTAAAATTGCTGATTGCCTCTCCTGTGCCAATTCTTGGAAAATTGTTTTGGAATTCCTTAGAAAATTGTTTTGAATTCCTTAAGTAACCTTGAATCTGACGCAGACACAAGTTTTAGACACTTGCGTTTTCGAACTGTATCCAATACAGTCAAATGTAATGTGTTTTCAGTGCTCTTAAAAGATAGAGTACAATGTGTTCACTTACCTCATACCAAATCCTTTATTAGTAAAAACTAGAACAGTTCTATATCAAAGAAACAATATCAAGTTATACCTGATAAGGCTCGTCTTTCTCTTTTCTGACTTTACAGGAAATCTATGTATTTTCCATCTTGTTTTTGAAATTCAGCCGTGATCTTGCTCTCTTATCTATGAAATGTAACTGCTACAGAGTGAGAGAATGACAGCCAAAGAAGACCCTTTCGCTTTCTTATGTACCCATGTAAGTGTAGGAGTAGAGAGGGTATTATGTTAAAGCACTTGCTTTAGAAAACTATGGCCTACTCCCAAACCTGGGAGTACATAATTTATTTTTTTATATATAAAATTATTTGTTTATAGTATTGGCGTAGTTTCATGATGAGCAGAAATTTACACAAGGCTATGAGTAAGCAGAAAAAAGAATGGGTTGGCTCAGACCATTCTGATTCAGTCCAGCTCTGTGGACAAAATGGTTTTCTTTCAGAAAATGAACAATTCTAACAATACTTTGTAACCTTATTTCTATCTCCAAATTAATAACCCCAGCTACTATAAACAGCAGCTTCTAAGGAAAGTAGATACTACTGAAAATTGTTTAGATTTCAACAGATTGTTCATTAACAGTAATCTACAGTCATCTATTACTAAGGCAATGGACAAAATATTAAATTCCATACACAAACTCTTTAATTCACACCTTAGTATTTTAAAGAATATTTTTAAATGGTAGAAAAAAGTTTAAGCATTGTGGAGAAAATGGTAAAGAAAAGAAGTTGTAACCTGAAAAGAACATTTCTAATTATCATTGATAGTTATATGGTACTATATAAAATGCACCCGAATTACACTAGAGAGATTTTTCTTCAGATTTACATTAAACATACTGAAGTTCTCTTTTGATGCAGAGCCATCAAAATGACTGGATAAAAGCTTCTACCATTACAATGAATTTTTAATAGCTTTTTTTTTGTAACTCTTCATTGATTACTTCAGGTTAGTTGAAAGCTAATAAGGACATCTCTTTTAGGTTAACATAGCAAATTTAAAGTGAATATACTCCATACCTTGAAATTGCTGTAGTCAAGTAAGATGTAATAAATTGTTTCTACAACCCCTGAATTCCTGAATTACTAGTCAACAGGTCTTCCATGAAAAAACTTTCCTACGTATTTCAAGTTTTATGTTTCTTTCCATTAAAGTTTCCAGCCTTTCACAGACATATTTAGTTTGGCAGGAAGAATCTGGTGACTCATAGACTAAAGAGATTTGAGAGCAAGCTACTGAAAATGTATCTAATTTCTTCTTGTGTAATTTGGGAGCAAGCTACTGATAGTATGTCTAATTTTCCTAGTTTAATCAAATGTATTATTGACAAATACATGTCCTGAATAAAAGCCATGTTTATTGCTGAAATATATAGCTAATATTAAACCCAAAAACACCATCCGTATTTGCTTTTAGAACACTTCTGTTTTCTCCTAATTGTTTCTGGCATTATACTCTGTATCAATGGGTGCTGAATGAAAACAGATATATTACTAAAATCATTTGCATTATGACCCTATTTACATTTTCAAATTCTGAAATATAAGCTTTTTCTTACTGATTATTTTAAGGGAGAATAAAGATGTAGGAAGAATTGGTGATATTATTCCTCTGTGATTCATATGGAGAAGAACAGAAATTTTAGAAAGGCTCTCATATTTATTTTATGTTGATGATTCTACTGCTGCTTTTGCCTCTTTTCAGACAGAAGTCTCTTAAATTGAGTTCTTTCTAGCCAGATAATCTGTGTCAAATATATCATTGTCATTTATTCACACACAGATTGAACCTTTCTGAAGGATTAAGAGTTAAAAAAGCTTGATCCAACGTGTGAGAAGATTCTTCTTCACATTCTCTTCATTTACACTCAGTCTCTTGAATGAGATATTGTAGTTAGGAGCTTACCAAGCTCATTTTACAATCAGTGAAAGGATTCAGAAGCTTTCAGAGCTCTCTGTAAGTTGTGGATATGCCATAGAAAAAACCTTTCCCTCTCCTCAAAGCTAACTAAGGAAGCTATGACAACTGCATGCTTAAGTTAAGTTAGTTGAATAAGGACTCTCCATTAAGACCTAATTTGGATGGAGTTAGTCTATTTAAAAACTTATGTACAAGTGAACTCCAAGATGGAGATAAAGGTGCACTCATAAGGACCGTACGTAAGGGATGTTGTGTCAGGCTAGAGCTGCCCTTTGTCCTTTCTCTGCCTCAAATTTTCCCATAATAGATATGTTTAATACATTCTGCACTGGACAGGTGTCAGGCTTCTACTTAAGAAGCACTGTAGGTACTCTGTAAGAGGTAAATAAGAGTGGCATTGATAATGAAAAATACGCTGTTAATATATTTCCTATTAAAAAATAAAACCCTGTGAGCAGCATTTTATCTGCAATCTATTAGCAATAATTGTATTGCTCCAGTTACCAAGGTCTAATAAAAAAGCATTTTCCCTTCATTATTGGCTTAGTGCCAGGACTTTTATCCTTTATGCTCTAACCATTAACTTTTATTCTGTAGCCTTTAGCTTAGCTGTGTGCGTAACAGTCTGTTGAAAAACATTCAAGTAGGAATTTGTATTCAATTCAATCTATTATTTACTCTGAGACTCAAAAAAGAATGACTTCTTATGTCTTTGTTATTTATCCATATCAAGTATTGTTGCAAAGTTAACTGCTGGTGATCACTCACGTAGGAACTGGATTTTTCTTACTGTGAGCGATTTTCTGGAAAATGAGTACAGCTGTAGCTACTGCAGTAAGATTTGAGTAAAGCTTGAAATCTCTAGTGGAAAGACGCACATTTTGCATGTGTTGTGAGAACAGATAATCTTAAAGGTCTTCCTAACATAAATGATTCTGTGAAAAATGAGTAATACTTTTTCGTATTTTATTCCTTGCATAATGAGACAAGGTGCACTTATCCATGCAACAAATAATGAAGAGATTTTTTATACTGCTATTCACAATTATACATTCCTAGTCCTATGAATGTGCATGGTCCAGCAATTTTCTAAGACAAAGAGACAATAACAATATTGCAAACCTGGAATGTTATCTAAACACAAAAATCATGCCTCATTAAAGAAGCAATTTCTCCACTGAAATATATGAAGTATGGTGATGGAGGATGACATCAGAATGATGATCAAGTACAGTTTTGAGGTACTCGGTGATAAATCAGTCAGTTTGAAGATTTAATTTATAACTATTCATTATGTTTTACAATCAGCTATAAAAGCAAATACATAACTGAAATAAATAAGAACACTTCATGAAGTAGTAAGCCATTCATAGAGTTGAATCTACAGCCCAGTGCCCCTCTACCTTCCTCACTTGAGTTTCTCCCTTCATTCAAAATGATATAGAAATTATATAGGACCACTCCAAAGACAGATGCATCCCATGACCTTTAAAATGATGACTGTGCTGGAAACAGATAAAATTTCCATACCAGCTAGGATAGTAAGAATTAGATGTCAGGTTGGTTGGATTTTGACAGACTGCTAAGATGAATTATTTTAAAGCAGTCAGAGAACTGCATAAAAGCCAAACAAACAAACAAATAAAAACCAGAGAGGTTATGAATTGTACCATACCCAGTTTGCTGGCTTGAGGGAAAGTGGGTAGAGATGAGAGCTGTGTTTGTTTCTATATGTTCTCTGATTTGGAGAAGTTGATCCTCAAAGTAGGAAAAAAAAAAAAAAAAAAAGGGAACAAGAACCTTAAGACACACGCAAATAACATTTTTCTTTCATTTTGTTTTGTTTTGTTTTAGTATATGATGCTAAATAATCCAGGCTGGCCCTGTTCAGTATTCTCTTTACTTTACAATCCACTATTAGGAATCAATGGACTCAAGATTGTCTGCTAACTTCAGTTGGCTTTGGCTCAATGCAGTGAGGATAGTGTGAGTTAATTTGTGAGATTATCCATGTTCACCTAAGAAAATAATGATCATTGATTTTCCTAGGACTTTTGCCCATAAGTATCATTGGACCAGAAAAAATTCCCACAGGTTTCTAACCAATCATCTGTTTTTTCTAAGAACTACCAGCTGAAATCTTGATATTATTCCCTCTTCATCATAAATATAGAAAATAGGACTTCTATTTTGCAAACAGTAGATACTTCTTGTGCCTGATTAGAAAAGGGAAAATACACGTTAGGAAACCACCCATTTTAGCATTCAGCAATTACGCTACAAATCAACCTGAGAGATTTGTAGTGTAATTTTAAAGTTCATCTACCACTTGTGCACGATGCAAACTATTAAGAATAATAATTTTTTCAGGTGTTTGTTGAAACACCTGAAGTGTTCTAGGTTCTGTGGCATCTAAAAGACTGAGACCTAACTTTTTAGAAGTATTGATCTATTTTCAAAATAGAGTATAAGTCTCTTTAAAAGTTAGTGAGATTTTGGAAGGCTCCTAAAGGTATATGTAGCAAATATACAAAGTGTAATTGGCACTAAAGAGGGAGATGGATACTCAAGAGATTTTCAGAAGCTAGCATGCATCTAAATTTCCACTGAGATAAATGATAGATGTTCCTAGACAATTTTTTAGAACCCTTCTTGGCAAATACTTGTGGTTTTAGGTACTTTAGTGATGTTGGAAACAGGAGTCGGGTTCCTTTGCTACTTGTCTTAGTTCAGCTATGGAACTTACTGAATGCTGGTGAAAAAGCTACCACTATCAAAAGCCCTTTAAAATAAGAGTTGGCATAATGACTTAGCTTCCTCTCTGACGTGAAACATACTAATACGCTTAGTATGAAATCTTCTTATTTCTAGTATAAGTATGTGAGGCATCAGATGAAAGCTAATAATTTCCCAAGTGAGCTAAAAATAATGAAAGCTGAATTTGAATAAGTATTCAAAAGAGGCATTCTGGAACAGACAGTGGTTAATAAGGACTACAAATGCTACCTTTCTATTAACTTTATTTGCAAGATGCCAAGGTCTGAATGTGGATCACAAACATTATTGTAGGATGGAGGAAAGGGGAAACTTCTCAAAGGGGGAAACGAATC
>VXAB01010909.1:76996-93592 GCA_013399175.1 Odontophorus gujanensis | reverse complement strand
CAGGCAAGCCAAAAGATTGAACACTCATGCTTTAGAGGAAGGAAAATTGAGCAAACTGTAGGAGAAGGGGACAATTTTAATATTCTTATGGATTAAGAAGCCTCTAAGATATTTCAGCTAAACATAGCAATATTAATAGAACTGGTTTTGTTCCTTATAAAAAAAATAAACAGTCTCATACTTTCTGGGGAATGTAAAGCTCTAGCTGAGTTGATATAACTGATTGTCCTAGTAATGATTGCCATCACTCTTCCCCAGTCTCTTTAAGTTGCATATCAGTAGGAATGGAACATTGGATTTACTAAGTGTTGATGATTCTGACATCACAGAATTGTAGGGGTTTGTAGGGATCTCCAGAGTTCATCAGGTCCAACCCCCAACATATGGGTCCATTGTCTCATACTTTTGAGAACAGTTTATGGGTTGGTTCAGCCTGATTCTGTAATAGTTGGGGCACACCCACAGACCCACACCCAGGAAAGGGAAAGGGAGAAAGGGGAAAGGGAGATGGGCCTTAAAACAAAAGAGTGGCAACAATCTGAGGAGGAAGGGTAATTTAGTAAAAACAAATATTGAAATGGAGAATAACAATATCATATAATATATAAAATGAGAGAGAGAGCGTCTGAAAACTGAAGGCCTTACACTAAATGCTGAAGATGAGACAGCTAGGGAGCACCTGCTGCTGGGTTGATCCGAAAGGAAAAGAGCCTGTGCCTCATGATACATGAACAGTTTTTATCTTTCCCTGAGTGTAATATGGAAAAATGCAAAGTAACAACAAATCCTCTGGGGTGTGTAGTTCTTTTCTTCTGAGATAGGTATACCCAGAACTATTGATAATCCATGGAGCTGGAGCATTAACTCTTTAATTCTCAATGCACTACATGACGTTATGATGTGGAATACCAATAACAAAAATCATAAAACCACAAAAACCCCTCAATGTTTTGTCCTTCCAGACCCCTGATTTTTGTGGAATACCTGTTTTCATTTTAGAGAGATCCTTTTTATGTAATCTTCAGGCCAAACGCGACAAATCCTAAATCTGTGTTGTGACAATACATACAAATTGTTCAAGCACTGTCATGAGCACAACAAAAATACACTAACCCCACCCAGTTTCCTAGCACCTAGACAGCATATGGATGAATACCACCTGGTCAGGATGGACATGTTTGTACTGAGACTGCCAATTATGTTTTTCAGTGATGAGATGGAGACAACTCCGCCAGAGAAGTCAGACCCAAGATCCTTCCTAGAAGATCCCAGTGTTGCATGTAAGAATGAACAGTAAGGTATGTTTGAGATTTAAAGTACTCAAAAAAACCATGGATGTGTTGCCTTAGGAGTAGAATCATGTGAACATGATAGAAAAGTGTCTGTTTTAGCCTACCAAAGGGACAGCTGCCTACTGAGCAGTGCAGATACAAGAAAGGTCATATACAGGAAACCGAGCCAGTTAGAACAGTAAGTTACTTTTCTATTTGCACACATTACAGAAAAGTTGCCTGATAAGATTCTGTATATTTTGGTGCCTTAAAACGACTTTGTAGATAAATGTCTATGAATAAACTGTTCCACAACATTGACTTTGAAGAATTTTGGAGTACAATAAGCATTTAAAAAAATAAAGCTCCATTCTGTGCTTTCCTGCTGGTTATATGCAGGTTTAATCTTTAAGACAAACATCTTCCCCATTGAAAACATAGAAATACAGCACCAGCAATTATCATGGGGCAAGCTACTCAGGTCATTCACTGAAGGGCAACCCAGTGTTGTAAGCTATGACACTTCAGTGCAACAAACATTAGCAGAGCATTTTCACAAGTGTTATCATTTTTTTTTAATGTTGCTACAAGTAGCAGTGTGTACAAAGCTGATGAAGGGAGAAAAGGCTAAAGGAAAAAGCTGAGAGAGAGCTAATGATAATAAAACTTGTGGGAAGACAAATTATTGAGAGTTTCATATCAAAAGCAACTTTGACAATAATGGGATTCCAGAGTCCACAAAACTAGTTGTGATGCAAAGATAAAACAACAATTTGCATAAAAGCTTTGCTTTAAAGATTTAGCACTGAGTACCAAATGAAGAAAAAGCCCACCACAACAGTAACACTTCAATACAGGTATCCATTATCTAATGCTTATATAATGGAAGCCAAATGAGCTCAGTACTATTAGTGCTATTATACTGACAACTAAATGAATTTGTCATAAAAACACACTTGCTTTAAAAACTATTAGTGCATCATCAGTGACAAGAAAAAAAGCATACAAACTTCCTGAGATGACTAATTTGAGTTCAACGTTAACTTCTAATGCATTATTAATCAACAGTTCATTATACATTCAGATAGCACTTAGTTTATTTGTACTTTATTTGTACACAACTCATTTCTGTAATCTTTTACTATACTGTAGTTTATTCTTATATAAACAATGCTGGTTTGGGCTAATGCAGATTTACGTAGATGGAAGTACGGTATGTTTGTATGTAATTCAAATTTATTCTGTTTTGTAAAAACAGTAGTGAAGCAGAAAAAGTATATATATTCAAAGTAAACAATAAGATAAGTCTGTGAGAAAAGAGTGAAAACTATAAATATTTAAGTGTATCATATGAATATATTCAATTTAAATATATTGTAGAAAGATATAAAGATGCTGTAGAATATATACTGCAATATAAATATATTGATGTGTGTGTATGTGAATGTATCTCACATTAAATACAGGTACTCACTGATACTTAAAAGACATGATCTCAAAGAAGGTGACCTGCTGTAGGGCGAATAGTTCTAAAGAACAGAATTCAGAGAGAGATATAAAATTCAGATAGAGATATCACAGAGGATGGTATATTTCCATGAGGCTTTATATAGATGGTACACTCACTACTTACACAGATTACTAGCAAGTAAAGGGTGGCTCACCTTTTACAATGGTTGAGGCTCACCATTGACTCCATACAGGAGAGACCTCCAAGAAGAGAACCTCCCCTGGTGGTGGTCAGCCCTTAAATGGAGTCTGGGAGAGGTGGAGCCAGACTCCACCCCTTCCAATCACACAGGTACATTACCTTCACCTGGGCCCCTGCAGCAGACTCAGTGCTCAGCTCAGGTGATCAGTCAGTGGTTCAGGCTGTGATTCAGCAGTTCCCATACACCTGCTAAGTTGTTCCAAAAGTAAGGCCTCTTATTTCCGTGGAAATTACAACAGATAAAAATAGCAAAATAACAGTGTTTGACAGAACAAGTTCTCAGCTATGAAACACTATTTTCAACATTGTCACCAGCATTATCTATGCACTTTCAACAGCAATAGAACTGTGTTGCTGTGCTTGTAAAAATCTGCACCAGTGGAGCTGACCCACCACCATTCACCTTTGACACTGTGGCCCAACATAACAAAACAGGAGGCATTATTTTCAGAGCAGCCCTCATACTATTGAAATATTGATATCATGTTTAAGATAGCAAAATCATGTATACACAATGCACTATGTTATTTACAGCCTGCAATTTTCTGATTATTTATTGTTTTGTTTTCTTTCAATCAACATAAAATGTGACATTTCCATTATGGAATATTAATGCTGTTCAACCCATGCTGTACAAAACATGACTCCCAGTACAAGTATTGTGGAGTAGCTTCAGAAGTCTTGCATGAATTTGCTGTAGAAGAGTTTATGAGCAACAACATAATAACAGAATCATAGAATCATATCAGTTGGAGAGGACCTCTGGAGGTGATCTAGTCTAACCGCACTGCTGAAGCAGGTTTCCTACAAAAGGTTACACAGGAAAGTAATCAGATTTTGAATATCTTCAGAGAAGGGGACTCCACAACCACTGAGGCCAGAGTGATCAGTCACTTTATTTTTCAAAATAAAGAATTTTTTCCTCAAGTTCCTATCAAACTTCCAATGTTCTCATTTGCATCCATTTCCCCTTGTTTTCTCATTGGGCACTGCTGAAAAGAGCCTAGTCCAATTCATAATAAGTCTAAAAATATCATCTAGGTTTAAGCTGACCTTGAAATGAAACTAAATGGAAAAAAATATGACCAAAAGAAATTATTTCAAAATATTTAGGCTTTCAAGTCTTTCTAAGAATTTAAACACTTCAAAAATGAATTATATAACAAAGATTTTGTAAGCAAAATTTAGCATTTGTTATTCTGCCACAAATTTTCAATGAGATCTTTTACAATTTTTGACAATTTCCTATTTACAGAGGAAAAACACTAAACAAATTTACTTTCTATAAGTAGTGAGAAGATAGAATGAATAATGTAGAGGAAATCTTTGAATACTTTGAAGCGGGCTACCGTAGGAAAATTAAAGCAGTCCTTTGAAGAAAATATATTTTTCCTTTTATTAAATTATATGATGTTCTTATAGGATAAATCAAGTGTAACTATTCATCTGTTTACAGAAGGTTGAGATATTATCAAAAGGATATGTGTTCAAAAAGGCATGTTTTCAACATCAGCATACACAGATTTAGAATAAATCTCTTTGGAAATATTTCAAAGAACAGTATGATATTTCTTTTCATGTTATGGTTGTCTGCTGTGAATCGCCAATGGGTGTTTAAATGAAATATATAAAAATCCTCTTGTATTATTTTATTCTGTGTGATGATGTATAATTTTCATAAGACACACATCAAAATCAAAATTCAAAAAGCTCTATTCAATAGCATTTCTTGTCTTGTGAAAAATAAAGAAAAAGTTCTGCTTAGGTCAACCTGAAAAGCATTTTAAATATTTTAATATTTATTTCACTGTTTAATATTGGAATATTTCTTTTGGTGACAGAAGTAAACAGATAAAAATTCCAGAATCATTTTGCATCATTCCAAAACAACCTGATCCACCGGAGATTATTTTGTTCAGTTCTCTGCTTTCACTTCTTTTCTGAAATTAAGTATTCAACAAAATGTCTTTCTGCAAGGAAAAGTTTTTACAAAGTATAAGAGAAATATTTTGACAACTTTGAAATGTGAATAGTTTCAGCCTGTCTAAAACACAGTATTTCAGTGTGTGAGAACATATTTATCTAAAAGTAACAAGAAAAGTACTGCCTAGCAGTACTGTCTATCATTTCATTTGGCTTAAGTAGTAATTGCTACTTAAGTAACTCCAATACAAAAAAATAGTTTTACATTTATTTTTCTGAACAAATGCAGAGGCTTCCTTTCTTCTTTCCGCATTTGAATTATAATATGGAATATCAGTATGATCTTAAAGATTTTAGGCAACAAACACTTTATTTATCAGAAACTACCTTGATTGTAACTAAACACACTGAAATATAGCACTTAGAGATTGTTCTTCCTCAGAATTTATAGGAGTTGAGAGAGATGTATCAGAGCAGGCTCAGGAACATTGGGGCTTAGTTATGTCTATGTTTGACACCGTATTAGGTGTGAAAATAATAGAAGCTATATAGTAAGAGAGCCAAAAATATTTTCGTGTGCACAAGCAGTATACACTGAGGTGATACTCCTCTCTTTCTTATTGCTGGTACCATCAATAGTGCTTAAATAAACTCATCTGGGGTTCATATGGTGTTCCTATGGAATGTCTGACTTTGGGCAGATAAATGGGCTCACACCATCTGTTGTTTTTGCACAACAGGTAAGCTTCACAGAACTTTAATAATCTCATCTTAGTTATTATCTTTTATGGGAATCTTCAAAAACTTCTTTAGTTTTGGATCTAACCATATTTTTAATATATATAATTTTCTGTTATGTTTTGAAGCTATGCTTTATTTTATGATTATTGCCTTAATTTTCTTCTTTGTCTGCATTATGTAACTAAACAATAACAGAGAAAATGAACATTCCAAAGAAAGATATCTTTTTCCTATTCTGAACTCTACTGAAGATTTATAAAAGCCTGTTTTCAGAAGGCCATTATGAATGCTGTGGTCAGGTGAAAACATGCTTCTGTAATCGTGTAACTGACCTCTTCAAAAATTAATGGATTATTCTATAAGGTTTATTTTTATACACAGTAGAATTACGAGGCCATATGGCTTCTGACAAAAAAAAAAAAAAAAAAAAAGGATTTTGGATGGTAGAATTTTTTATTTTTAAATTTCCTAGTTATTAAGGGACTNAAAAAAAAAAAAAAAAAAAAAAAAAAAAGGATTGTTGATGGTAGAATTTTTTATTTTTAAATTTCCTAGTTATTAAGGGACTTTTTAAAATGTATCTTTCAAACCTCACAGGATTGCACTTTAGGAAATAAGAGCAGCCCTACATTTCCTTCTGAATACCATTATTTCAAGGAAATCCCAAGAAAGGTATGGATGTGGAGTATGAATAGAACACAATATTCTTTTCCTTTTTCTTAGAACAATTAGATTTTCAGTAAAGTATTAGAAGCTGAAAATAAATGTATAACACGTGAAATCCATTTTAATGGTATACCAACGTCTTTCAAATTGCAGAGGACCAGTACAACAGAAAATCAAGGTTACTAAACTAGAATATGCAATCTGTCATCATCTCTACTTGACTTCTGCAAATGAGAAGTTTATTACTTGGAAAAAAAGACATAAAATTGTATTACTTATAACTGTACAAGAATGTAAAAATTTAAATATAACTCAAATTTAAGAATGCACAAGGAAGAATGTTTTAGGGTAAATTTGTGAATTCATCTGTTTCTACTTTTTGCATATACTTATTTGATCCAAATACTACAAAATAGAATTATTGTAGTTTGTGAAAAATAATTTTCTAATCCTTTTAACTATAGAGCTTCTAAGAGCTAAGAGCAATTTTGTTTTCTGCTATTGTCCAGCTAACCACAATCTAGCTAATTGCAATGGAAGCGTTTCTCAGGTTTCTCTCTCATGAGATCACAGAATCATAGAATGGCCTGGGTTGAAAAGGACCTCAAAGATCATCTAGTTTCAACCTCCCTGCAGTGGGCAGTGTCACCAACCACTTGACCAGGCAGCCCAGAGCCACATCCAGCCTTGCCTTGAGTGCTTCTGAGCTGCTGTAGGGAAAGCTAAAGAAGAAATAATAGGAAGCATTTCATAACTTTGTTACACACACAACAAAGGAAGGCAGAATGGTGAATAGGTGGAGTCAGGACAGACAAAGCCAATAAACAAACAAACATGTTCCTGCCGTAGAACTTGATGTAAATGGAAGTGCTTGTTCAATAGAAATGAAGTCTTAGGTCAACTTACCCACTAAATTCTGATAGGTCTCTACAAAGCATATGCAAATTGGTGTCGGTGGGGACTTCCATCTTAGTGTGATGTGTCCAGTTAGAAGAAATGTAGATTATCCTTGCCAGTGATGGTGTGTGTTCTGCCTTATTTTGTATTCTAGTTCTGAACTGTGGAACTGCTACAGTCTCTTGATTAAATTATTTTAACATTTATTTTTAATGGGAAATCAAAACAAGCAAACAAAAACTTTTAATTAGGTTGCCTTCTGAACTGGCTGTACTAGTTCTGCTGAAGATTTCAGTAAAGGCACTTTGAGCAGACTTTCAAGTAGCATTCTCAGGAGGTCTTGTAGTGGAAACTGTGAGGCAGCTGAGTTGTTACTACCTGGTGCTGATTCTAATAAGGTATTAATGGTAACTTTTTATATTTACATAAGCATTAATCTCCCAGGTACATGTAGAAGGTTATTTCATCAATATAAGAAAGTGATAAGGCTATAGGATTAGCAGAATTATGAATTACATGTACAACACTGTGGTTCCTCTAAAACAGGCTCAAACACTGTTGAAGATTGTCTTAAAATAAAAATATCTAACATCTTTCTAAAAAAAACAAAAAGCTGTTTTACATTGCCATTTGTTATAACTTCCTAGGTGACGACCTTGCATTTTCAAGGAGAATTTTTGCTAACGACTGTTCTAATCCAGTCTCAGCACATTTACAGAGTTGGAACAAAAAGTTAAAAAGCTGTTCTCTATCCCTTGTGTAGCATGTGACCTCAAGAACAAGTATCTGCCAGATAGACACTTAAAAAATTACTGTTCCAGAAAGCTGCTTTTACTTATTCTTTTGACAAGCTTAGATTATTTGAACTAGGCAATAAGCCAATATCCATGGTAGTACAAGATGAATGAAACAGCACAATGTCATTATATCAATTAAGGGTATGTGATACTGTACTTGTGAGAACAAAATGTGCAGAGCTGTTGGGTTCTGCCAGAGACCATGCTCCTCAGAGCAATTTGGCCTTTTGAATATGGATAACAGTTGTTTGAGGAAAGGAGACTATTTATGATTTCAGTTCACTGGATGTTTTTTAAGAGTCTCTGGCTGAATGAAATGAAGCTCAGCAAAATAAGAGCATGCAGTGTCATCTGTCACAATTCTCTCATTTTCAGAATCTTTTCTTATATGTAAAGCTACTATATTTAATTCTTGACTATTATTTCTCATTTTCCAGGGCCTAAATTTCCTCTCTTCAAGTTTAAAGGTTTCCTGGGGTTTAGGTCATGACATCTGCAAAAAATTACTTAGCTGTGAAAACTTTCTTCTACATTTGCAGAGTAACTGGATTTACATAATGATTTTAACTGATAGACAAAAGATTCATTGAAATAGAAATTATTATACAAGTATACAAACTTACATTTGTAGTCTACATTCACCATGTGCTTTCCCTGTATCTTCTTTTATTTATAATTTCCTGTCACTGATGTTTATATAGCATACTTACATAGTTTTGTAGTATAACTTCATAAACTTGTAGTATAATTTTTTGACCATATTACAAACCAATAATAATTATTCATGCTCAATGAACATCTTAACATTTAAATTCCACACAATTCAAAAAGCAAACATCACAATATTTTGCTTATCTGCTACTGCTGCTTTCTGTATTGAGACTCCTGAGGATTTGACTAAAGCTAGAAAATAATATTTTAGCTTTCTGATATTTTCAGAATGGGCACTGATTTGTGCCATCTGACAGAGTTTCTTCTTAGAAACTTGATGGATCTTGTAAGGAAATGCTTAGGAAACCAGTGATGAGTGGCATTCCTCAAAAATCAGTCCTGGGACCAGTGTTATTTAACGTTTTTGTAGGTACTATGGACCATGTGGATAGAGCACAGCCCAGCAAGTTTGCAGATGGTACCAAGTTGAGTGGTGCCATTGACATGCTTCAGGGAAGGGATGCTACCTAGAGGAACCTGGACAGGCTTGAGAGGTAGGCCTATGCCAACATCATGAATTTCAACAAGGCCAAGTGCAAGTTCCTGCATCAGGTTTGGGGCAGTCTTAAGCACTGGTATAGGTTAGGTGGAGAAAGGCTTGAGAGCAGCCCTGAACAGAAGGATTTGGGAGTGTCTACCAATGAGTGATTCAACATGAACTTGCAATGTGTGCTTGCAGCCCAGAAGACCAACCATATCCTGGGTTGCATCAAGAGAAATGTGACCAGCAGGTCGAGGGAGGTGATTCTTCTGGTGAGAACCCATTTGGAGTACTGTGTTCAGTTCTGGAGCCCCTAACTTGAGAAGCATGTGGAGCTGTTGAAGAAGGTCCAAAGTAGGCCCACAAGGATGATTAGAGGGCTGGAATGCCTCCCATGTGAGGACAGGATGAGAGATCTGGGGCTTTTCAGTCTGGAGAAGAGAAGGCTCTGAGGAGACCTTATACAGGCCTTCCAGAACGTGAAGGGGGCCTACAGGAAAGCTGGGGAGGTACTTCGAAGGGGATATAGTGGCCAGGTGAGGGAAAATGTTTTTACACTGGAACAGGGTAGATTTAGACCAGATATCAGTGAGGAATTCTTTACAGTGAGGGTGGTGAGATGCTGGAGTAAGTTGCCCAGTGAGGTTGTGAATGCCCCCTCAATGGAAGCCTTCAAGGCCAGGCTGTATTGGCCTTGTGCAGCCTGATTTAGAGGGAAGTGTTCCTATCTATTGCAGGGGGATTGGAACTAGATGATCATAAATGTCCCTTCCAGTCCAAGCTATTCTATGATTATATTCTTCCTGTTTACATTAAATCAGTTTCAAGAATGAAGGCCTTTGTTTTTACAGCGTAGCCCATCAATTCAAAACATTTTTATTTATATGTATTACAAATATGAAGCTGTTAGCTTACCAGTGTTTTGAACCAGAGCTTGGAAGACGTTCATGAGCTATTTATCTGGAGACAAGTTCCTTCTTTGCATTTGTATAAGATTCTTTCAGTTAAAATGTATCTATTCAAGATACCTGTGATCTCTACAAATGCAGATGTAAAAACTCAGGATCTTAACGATTCTTATCATACTGTTTTGTTTGTTTGTTTTTAAAACGTTTTCTACCTGCATTCCATTTTTAGTCTGATCTTTTCATAAGACTCTGTTGATTTTTCGTTTGTTATTTAGACTTACATTCACACAAGTTAAAGAAATTTGGCCAAGCTTTAGCTTTCTGTTGATGAGAGATGAGGGAGAGAAGTTAGAAGAAGGAGAAAAGGAGGGAAAAAAAAAAAAGAAGAAAAAATAAGGAAAGTAATGAAGAATAAAAGAAGAAAGAAGGAAAGAAAGAAAGAGGGAAAGAAAGAAAAAGAGGGAGGAAAGAAGGAAAAAAAAGAAAGAAAAAGAAAGGAAAAGAGAAAAAGGAAAAGTAAAAGAAGGGAAAGGAATGATAGAAAGGAAAAAAAGTAAGGAGGGGTGATAGCAATGAAGGTGGGAAGGAAGATGACTGGGGTCACAAAGATGAATAGCAGACGTTTAAATGCTGAAGTCAGACTGATAATTTTAAAGCTACAGTAGTATGCATGGCAGCTAGAGTAGAGTGTTTGAATTATCTGTAAATTTTCACTTAAGAAAACTTCATGTACAATCACTTTGTGTTTTAGATTGTGTTGTGTTGTATTGTTTGATGGTGCAATTCTACTTCTTGCAGACCTTCCTACTATCTTCTTGAAGTGGGAAAAGGAAAAAAAAAAAGGAAAAAAAGTAAAAGACAAGAAAAGAAGGAAGTATAAAAAAGTTTCTTAAACACTTAAGGAAGAACTTTGATGGGCACATTAATTTCAATTTTACTAAACACAAAACTAGGGCTGTTAATCTTCAGTAACATCAAATCTCAACAAATCTCATCCATTACCTGGTACAGGGCAGAGAAAGGGCATCACGGTGCATCTGGATGGGATCTGCTTCACTTGCAGTGCCCCTTCTCTTTATTGCTAATCACTCAGTTATGAAGAAAAACACTTCCAAAGAGCACATTCACACACTGATGGAACATAAACTTTATTGCACTGTTCAGCATCAAGGCTACACGTCAACCTGAGGGGACCTTGGCTAGCCTATAATGCTTTTTCTACTTATTGTAGGAACATGTCCTTATGCTGGACATCACGTAACTTTGAAGAATAAGCAAGAAGTCATGCCTGATGTATACTTTAATTCATGCAGAATGAAAATTACACATGCTTTATTTTTGATATGTCAGAAAGCACAGACTGGAGTTAAGGATGTGAAACTAGGAATATTAGAATTTAACTGCTGTTATTTAAAAACATCTACCTTTTGTGAAAAAAAAGTTCAATTTTGTATCCTGCTCATTAAATAAAGCTTTGATAGCTAACCTCATACAATCAAGGGAACATAAGTTTCCTTATCTCCCTTCTATTATTCTGCTAGATGAGAGAAGCAAAGGAGTACACTACTTTTCACATATTTGTTTCTTGCTTTTTGACAAGGCCAATATACCACTCATGCTTCTCTTAACCCAGAGAAGGGCAATGAAGCTGGTGAGGGGTCTGGAGCACAGGCCCTATGAGGAGCAGCTGAGGGAGCTGGGATTGTGCTGTCTGGAGAAGAGGAGGCACAGGGGGACCTTATTGCTCTCTGGAACTACCTGAAGGGAGGTTGCATTGAGCTGGGTGTCAGCCTCTCCTCTCAAGTAATTAGTGTTAAGACTAGAGGGAATGGTTTCAAGTTGGTCCAGGGGAAATTGAGACTGGATGCTAGGAAGTACTTCTCTGAAAGAGTGGTCAAGCACTGGAATGGGCTACCCAAGGAGGTGGTGGAGTCACCAACTCTGGAGGTATTTAAAGAACATTCAGATATTGTGTTGAGGGACATGAATAGAGAGAAAACTATTGGTGATAGGTGAATGTTTGAACTGGATGATCTTGTATGTCTTTTCCAGCCTAGGTGATTCTATAACTCTATGATCAGCCTTTTCTGTGTTCTGTGTAATCATGGCCACTGTCTCATTGATCCATGAGACCACAGTTGTTTTTTTTTTTTCCCTAGTTTTCCCTTTCCCATTTACCTGCTTATAGAAGCCCTTCTTCTTGTCTTTGTCATTCTTGGCCAGGTTAAATTTCACGTGGGTTTTGGCTTTCCTAACTTCATCCCTGGATGCTTCAGGATTGCTTTCACATTCCCCCTGGGTTAACTGTCCTTTTTTCTGCCTTCTGTATCTTTTCTTTTTGTGTTCAACTTGGAGTAGGATCAACTTGTTCTCCAACACAGGCCACCTAACATTTTTCCCTGACTTTCTGTTCATTTGATTGTGCTTCTCTTGGTCTTGCTCCTTGAAAACTATCTAGCTTTCTTGGGCAGTTCTTTCTTCCTTGAGACTTCCAGGAAGATCTTAGAGCCTGAGTCCAAAAGCTGTTCTCCTGAAGTCTGGAGTTTCGTGGTCATGAACTCCTATGAAATTTCACCCTATTAATTGTTTTACTAACAAATGAGGTAGTTTTGTGAATTGGGTAGGTGTCTACCTATCCACTTTGAATAAATTTCTTAAGAGCCTGACTAGGGACTGTTTCATTTAACATTGCCTTATAATCCAGAATGAATGTTGGTGTGACTTTATATAGACCAATTCTAGCTGAACAAGTAGTGAAATTTTGTATCATCATATAGATTTTTAGCACACAAAACATCTCATGAAATCTGTCACTCCAATGAAGATGCATTAGTTATATTGCAGATTACATTCAAAGAATTGCAAGTGATGTTTCACTGCCATTTTCCAGAGGACACCAGGAATAGATATAGACCGTATTTGAAAATCAGAGCTCTTTAGATTCTCACTGGTAACATCAAAACACTTGTATAAATATAATTCTGTGACCTTTTGAGCAGCTGCCAGAGCTTAGATGACTGGAAACTGCCCAGCAATAACTGCATAGTTTTTTAAGAACTGCTAGCAGATCAAGACAAGCCTTACTGTAGGATGATGAATAAAGACAGGTGGAGAAACAGAAGGAATAATAATTTTTCTTTATTAAATTAGATGTATATATGAGGAGGTCAAAGCTAGCTTCGTGACAGAAGACAGTTTTTTTAATATAATTTTATAGTCTTTTGTTGTGATCATAGATATTTTTGTATGTGTTTAAATGTCATTTAAATGTGCATCAAGACTTTTTCTCATTCAGAGACCTGAGCAAGTAACAGGAACCATAAATAAATCACATTTGTGAGTCATATATTGGATGACTGCATGATGGTGAAAGAAATCTAAGCAATCTAAAACAGTGCTGGTAGAACTAAGGACTTATTTCAGTTTGAATGCAGAAAGGAAAGTGTAAGTAACTGGGGGGGATGAGAAGAGTAGGTAAATGTCATCTGTACAGGTGGTAAAATTAAGTAAATAATCATCATGGAAGAATATAAGATTTAAATGTAAACAAGTACAATTTTCAGCAGCAAGTGGTTATATAGACACAGGAAATCAGAACAAGAACCAGGAAAGGTTAGAAAAAAAATGGTAATACTTTAGAAATTTTGGAAAAATTCAAGCAAGATCCTTAAAGGCAAAAACAATTAAAAATTATGTTACTTGATAACATGATCTTCACAGACAATAAATGTTTTGTCCACATTAGTCAGCATGCTGCTGTGGAATTTTGAAAGTCATAGCTTTGAAAACCATGGGAATCTGAATGTTAAATCTTTCTCTGGCTACTCACTGAAGGAGTGTTAACGTTGGTAAGAACTCTTCATCTCAGTGTTTTACCATAACTAAAGCAGTGGAGTAGAACTCCTTCTATTGAAGGAAATACTGATGTGAGTGCAAGGAGAAGAGAAATCATTCTGTTCTTGTAACCTGATATTACATGGTAGAGTCAGTATGATGGCTAGCATCCTTGTGTCACAGAACTATGGATAATATTCTGTTGTTAATACAGAATTCAGCATTAAATTAACGAGAATTTAGAGCTGTGAACTTCTGAAGTCTTCTCATCCCACTCAGTAAGTATGTATCTCCTGACACACAAGAGACACACAGTTTCTTCAACGAAAAACTAATTTGCAGTTGAGAAAAAAGAGGGTGGAAACTAAGGCAGGAGGCTGTAAGTGTGGATCAGAAGACTATAATCCACTAGGAACAGGTGAGCAAGTCTATGTTCACTGCTAAACTGGCACACATAGCAGTGAAGAAAGGCAGCAAGTAAAGGTATGGTGAACAGGGATCAGATAAGAGCAGAGAGGCTGAGTGATGATAAAAATAGCTGCCAAGTATTGTACTTACATTGGCATGCTCAGAAATACTGAACCCAGGCCAGAATAAGGATAGTATTAAAAAAGCCTCAGTTATTAACTGCTCTCTTGAGGAAACATCTCGTGAAGTAGATAGGGCAAATTAGAAGCAACAATGAAGTAATAATATACTCGAAGAGAAATAACAATATTAAGACTCATTCCTTTAATTACAAATTCATTCTCAGCAGCAGGATGCATAGACAATAACCTCTGTCTGTAATAAGTTACAAACGCTGTGCTAAGATGCAGTCCTAGTTATCATCAGAATACACTCAGCAGACAGGACACCTAAAAGAAGACAGAACACTATGGAGAGTTAGAATTTGAAGAATATTATGCTCTACAACCTGCTGCTGTGCTTTTTTATTTAAGTTCCTTGAAGCAAGAGAACATACTACCTGTTTTAAGGACTTGATACTATGTGTTATTTTTTAGCAGTTATAGTAAATTAGTCTCACTTTTTAGCTGTTGTGGCTTAAAAATCAAAAAGGCCTGTAAACCAGACTAAAATTATATTCAGAATCTTTCAGATAATGAAAAAGCTGGAAGAGTACAACCTTCCCCTTTCTCAGTCTAGTTTGTCCTTGGAAATCTCCATTATTAGTATCCAGACCTAACCTTGATTAGCTTGTCAGATCTGATAAAATCAGAGCACAAATAAGTGCTATTGCCATTCAAGGCACTTTGCATCACATTTCGATACTACTTAACAAGTTTGTTTTTGAACTCCTTACAGCTCAAACACTGTTAAAATGGGAGATCTGATCTGGGATCATGGTAACCAGAACAAGTAGCTAAATGTCAGCATAGAATAGAAATGATGCTTGTTACTTCAGGTAAACATGGTGAAATCAAGATTTGTCAGATCAAGAAAGAAGTGGATTGGTAGTATTATTTTAAGCTATAATGTGCCAACAAAGGCAACCCATATCTTTTCATGGCTACGTAGAATTTTTTATCAGAATATGAAATGATTTGCATTAATTTCTGGATCCTGAACAATAGAAAAATGTTGCTGTTGTCACAGTTGTCTGGCATCAACAAAAAATTTCTGTATTCTAAGGTTACATATGATGATGCCCTTCTAATAGACTGTTAGATACAATGTTAGGCAGGAGAGTGTAATACTTGAAATGTAACATTTTTAAAGAATACATACTCTTCTTGAAATTGGAACAGTTTGATAGGTTATTTCTGCTCCTATCAAAGCCAAATACATTCACATTAACATGAACAGTACACGACTTAAAAAAAAATTCTATAAATTGATTAGCTTTAGTATCTCTTGCCTATTCAGACACACATATTTCGAAATCTTGCTATACCAAATTTCATTTCCTCCAGAGCAGTACATGATGTGTTATTTGATGCCCTTCAAAGGACACTATTAGCCAAGCTATAAAGTGTCTGATTTTATTAGCTTTGCTGGGTTTTATCAGTTTGTAAATGTGTTATATTCTCCATTTGTTGTGCCTATGGGATACAGAAATAGAGTGAACTTCAGCTCAATATGTTGTCAGAAGGTAGCAGTGGCCTTACTTTAGCACTCTGCACTGTGATGCAATGACATTGAAGGTAGAGTCATGAAAACATTAATGTCAGGGCCATTTATCAAGGCAATTTCTCTCTACNNNNGAATTTTTCTCTTCTATAAAAACCTTTTGTGGTATTGAATTTCAGGGGTTTTTTTTTTTTTTTTTTTTTTGGTCTTAAATAGAGCAGAGAGTTCCTATGCTGTATAACCTCCAGTCCCCAGTAACAGAATAAAATGTAGTTAATAAGAAGAAAGTAGGTCACACAGATGTTAAAACAAAACAAAACAAAACAAAATGGCAAAAGGTTCTGGGAGGCATTGAATTCTTGGAGGTTGGAGCTTTTTGAGTTTGGTTGTCACTAGTTTTATTCAGGGCTTGTGGGTTAATATATTGCAGAGGAATACAATTTGCCTTGCAACCTTTATGAAAAACCTTCAAGAACTTGCTAAAATGTTCAGCTGAAAATGTATTTGATGCAATAGATTTTGAATGACAATACAAAAAATCTTGTATAAATGGACCATCTAATACATTTTAAGAGCATCTCTACAT
>VXAB01010909.1:48384-74968 GCA_013399175.1 Odontophorus gujanensis | reverse complement strand
TTTCTTCTTTAATTCAAATTTTTTTGTCTGAAAATGAATATATGTACATAGTTTAATAAAATAAAAAAGCCTTGAACTCTGAAGATATTCAGAGGTTCTACTTTGAATTTTTTTCATAGCAATGTAAAAATTTAATAAAAAAGAAACTAAAACAAGTATATAAAGAAAATGGATGCCCTCAAGTTATTACATAAAGCATCCTCCAAGTACATGGAGAATCTTTCAGTGTGCTTACATACATGTAGTATTCTAATGCTTTCATTAACTCAATAAATTTAACTCTCTATGTCATTTATTAAGCTTAATTTCCCTTATTCCTTTTCAGATGCTTACACTTACTAATGTCTACCTGCAGGAACTAAATTCAGATTAGCCTTCAACATCAAATATAAAAGATGTGTACGAAAGATTGAATCTTTCAACTTCAGGTATCAAAGTATCAAAGACTCATAAAACTCAAAGTGTTTCAGGAAAGGAAGAAACACTAGGAGCATATTGTGCAAAATATTATTAAGAAGCCATGTAGCTTATGTTTTCCTGTTAGTAAGATACACACTTATGTTTCTCCATTGTCTTCAGTGGAAGAAGGCATTTAATGTACTTCTACTAAGAGACAATGGATTTAGTACCAACACGTGAGTTCCAAAGATTTTGAGATTTTGGTTCATTTTAGTATTCTTCTTAGTCTGATAATAGACGGTCCATTAAAACTGGTTAATCACAAACCTGATGTAAGACACTGGAACAAAATTGCACAAAAATAATGAATGAGCAAACAGCACTATGTTTAGAGGCAAGTGGCAATTGTTCAAAGCTCAAATGAACAGGAAAAAGTCTTTTTCAAAAAAAAGTTTAGTATTTGCAATTTAAAAAAAATAAACCAACATTGAACATATTAATTTTTTCATTTTTAAAAGCTTACTCTGTAATTCCATAGTAAGTAAATAAAAATCATCCTTTCTTTAACCAGCCAGGGTATAGCTCAGTCCAATAACCTCCTGTTGTAGAATATAGATACATTAGTCTAAATTCTAGGCATAGATGTACTTCAGACTGTGACAAACTAGTGAGGCATGTAAAGCTACAAGAGTATTAATGTAATCATTATTATTTTTTTTAATTAGAAGAAATAAAATAGTAGAAACTTTTATTCTGGTGCAAAATTCATATTTTTCTTCTTTTGCTATGGATACAGTTCAGAATTTCTACCTTGAAATCAGCCTTTAATGTGAATTACTCCTGTATTGTTTCCTATCGTGCTTCTCACTGAACTAGCATTTTCAAATAATAACTATCTTGCCTAGCAAAATTCACACAAATAGAATTTTCATGTTGGGAATGGATTGGCATTTCCTTGAATATTTAATAAATTAAGATAATTTTAAGAAGATTAGTTCACAGTCTATAGTGTTAGTGCTTGAATTTACTCAGATTTGTAGATGCACATTATAAGGGCTTTCATTATAAGATGTCTTCCAATATGATGTGAAGGAGGAATTTAAATTGTATGAATGCTTCTTCATCCCTTAGGTCATTCATACCTTATTAATATTAACAGTAATAATAGTAATAAAATAGTAATAAACAGTTTTTTGTTTTGTTTTGACAGAAATTATACCTCTCTTTTGAGAACAATCCTTTCAAATCTGTTTGTATGAGGGAAATAAATCCGGGAATTATGGAACCACAAACTGGTTGAGGTTGGAAAATTTTCTTGATATCATCCAGTTCAACATCACTCTAATTTCTGCCCATTTTTTCTTTTCCTGCCTTCAGCTCCACTGAGAAGAGCCTGGCTCACTAATTTGCTATCTACCATCAGTTATTTAGGCACATTGATAAGATTCCTCAAGCTGTTATTTTCTTCAGGATAAAGGGACACATCTCTCTCAGCTTCTCCTTACAGGAGAGATGCTGTAGTCCTATAAACTTTTTCAGTGGCTCTTCACTGGACTCTATCCAGTGGCTCTGTGTCTTTCATGGAATGGGAAGCCCAGAAGTGAACACAGTGCTCCAGATACAGTCCTGCTAGTAACAAAGAGGAATGATCACCTCCCTTGACTTGCTGGCAACACAGGACAATATATACATACTTTATACAGTATTGAAACAAGATGCAAAATGAATTACAGTCTAATTCGTGATTATACACACAGTAAACCATAACTATGCCTCATTTCTAGGAACAACTCTCAGTATCTCACTCCATTTTGAAGAAAAAGATAAACTTTTATGCTGCTAACACAGCTTCTTCTCTTCAAAGGAACTCTAAAGGAATATTAAGAATGCTGAATGAGCCGATTTTCCTCTTAAGTAAAATCTCACATTTCCAAATTCTTTCTCTTCAAAATAAGAACCTAGAAATTCTGTTTTTTTCTCCATAAAATATTTATTTTTTAATGAACTAGGGGGTAAACAACAACAACAACAAAAAGTAATAAGCAAAATGTATGAATGTAATTGTGAAGTAACAGAAATCCCAGCACAGTATGATAGCTACACAGGAACCCACATTTGTTCACATACTTGGAAAAATGACTGGGAAATATATGTATATTAGAAAACAGTAGTAATACTAAGTCTAGATGTTATATACTATTATTATTTTGCTAGATAAAGAAGGCTCATTTATCAATTAGAAAATAATTAGAGCATTACTTAGTGTTGATAACCTAATTGCTTCACAATACTCTATGATTTTCAACCAGAAGCAAACTACTGGAAAGTGAATAACAAACACAGAACTGATCATCTGTTCTACAACTGAAGAGATGGCTTTTATTTGGAAAGTGATGGCCTTGAGAATCAGTTAACTTCAATAAATTTAATATAAACTTATAAATATTTTGTAAGATCATTTTTTATAAGATGATTTTGGAATTAAACATTATTTTTTAGAGGTAACTTTTTTCTTGTTGAAGTTTTATGTTATATTAAATTTTGTCAAAACCAGAATGTTTAATAAATTTAATTCAATATCTATCCAACTACAACTGTTTTTTTTTGTTTGTTTGTTTTTCAAAAGGAAAACATTGTCACTTCTATAGAAAATCCAGCCTGCACCCAATCTAGCTAGCAAGCCTAAACTGAGTGTTTTATATTTTCGATTAACTGTTCTCTCAAACCTAACTTCCATCTCTATTCTTTTTTTGCCGTTACCTATCTGAGAAATCAATATAACTGCCAGTCATAGAGGCAGTGAAAAAAAGACATGTAAACTAATATGGAATATTCCTTTTCAGCAGAATGTGTTAAGATAAACAGAAAGCTTGAGGTAGAAATAAAATATGTTCACAAGATATTCTCTGAAGAAACTTGCTGTCAGTTTAGCTGTTTACCTATAGAGAGAATATATATTTTGTTTTGTGTAACAGTCTATAAGCAAGGAAATATTCTCAGCATATGCTGCTAGAAACAGCTGCCATTTAGTAGGTTATAATTAAATTTATTGAAAATGAATGCTACTCTTACACAGAGATTTTACTTATTAGTAGTATTTTCTCATTCTTATTGTAAAATTAAGGAGACCTTGAAATTGGATATGCCTTGCACTTCTTTCATGAAAAGTTTAAGAAATCTTAATCTGTACACAAGCAAACTCTCAGTTACAGACACTAATTTCATTCAGCTCAGATATTCTTAAACTGCATGTTTTCTTGTATCCAGATGAATGAAGAGGAAAGAAAATATGGAAGATAGAGACTGAAAAAAAATCTAACCACCACAATGTTGTTAGAAATTGAATAAGTTTTTCTTTTATGAATATAGAGAAGAAAACAGTGCTGCATATTTGGCCACCTCCAAATAGCTAAAAATGAAAGTATACCAACAGCGACGGATAAGGAAGATGTAATGCTTACTGTGTCGCTTTTTATTGCGATGGCCTTCTACTGTCACTTACCAAATTATTTGTGTTACAAAGCAGTTTCACCATAGCATTATCACACTTCAAGGATTGTATAAAACCAACATTATCAGAGCTTATGCAAGAGATTTTTTGTGAAATCCCATAGGAAGAATTTAAATGTAATTAAAACTCTGGAATATCAGGAACTCCAGCAGTATTTTTGTATAGGACTGGATACCCAAAGCACACACTTATGTTTACTATTTCTACATCATTCCAACAGCACAAGCTGTTTTTATAAATTCTATAAGTTAAGAAGTCTTGATATTATATTTAAATTTTAACATCTGCTGATAATTATTTATTATTTCAGCCAGAAAATTGAACAGCTGGACCATCTAAAGTTGGTACTCAGATAAAGGCCTAAGAACAGTTTTGGGGACCTTGGTCTATGGAAATGGTATGTGAATGTTGCAGTCTTTATAGTTCAGTTTAAGGACTGTAACCTCTGAGTCACTGTAAAATAGTTCTCTTCCCCTTTACCTTGCAGGTCCCTAGCTGACTGAAGTTTTCTTATGTTTCTCAGCTAAATATCTGCTTGTAATACATTATTATTATAACCTAATATATCATTTTTGGTTTGTATGTATAAACACAGGTGAAAAGCCAGAAAAAAAATAGTATATTTGGCTGAATTATAATTTTTGGGGTGACAGCAGGGTGCCTGGGTCAATGCATGATGACTATGTTTTCTGTGTTTTACTTTCTGTAAGTAAGAGAACAGTAACACATTAATGGAATGTTGGGATTTATTTTACTACACTCTTCTGTACTCTAATCTTCAGCATCTAAACATGAGCACATTTCAGGGATATTTAAGTGTTAAGAAGTACAAGCTATCATACTTAAAGAAAAAGTGAAATTTATGGAGGCTGTATTGCGACTTTGAATTATGATAACAGTGTTTGTTTACTAAGCCATTAATTTTGCAAAACCCTTCTACAGTTAGTAATCCTGAGTATAAAATTTATTTGCCAGTAAAAGTGATAAACTATCATAGTGCATAAATGTATTCTAACTTTTTATTTTCAGCAATAAAGTTCGTTTTTTAAAACTTCTTCTTTTGCCAGATCTATAGTTAAACCTTTTTGCTTGGCTAATAGAAGAGAAAATAATCCAGCACATGAACTACCAACTGACTTGATTATAGGTATTTGAAAATGAATTTTTTAATGCTAACCTTTCCCTAAGAATAATACTGAAAAAAAAAAATCTTACTGTGTCCTCCTTAAAGCCATATTTGTATTTTCTCAAAAGCTGTCTGCACGCACATACATTTATCAAACTATAGCTCTTCTGCAATTCTTTCTAAAATCAATGCAAGAAAATACATTTTAAAAGAGAAAATAAGGTTCAAGCTGTCAAATTTAAAAATAAATTTTGGTGGTGGTACTCAGTAACCATTTAGGAGTTAATCGTAATAGCAGTCAGCTTGAGGTAGTTTTCCCTTGAGATGAATAATACTTGGCAGGTTTATTTCAGTTTTCTGCCTACAGGCCAACCATTCTGCCACTGGCCATTTGCCTTGATGTCTGTCATCTGTTTTTGATCTCTTCCCCATTAGTGTACAAAGTAGATCAAAACTAGGCAATAAGCCATTTGGACTCTGTAAGGTCAAACATTTTCACTGCAAAAGATATGAAGGCAACTGCTTGCAAATAATTTTGACAAAATGTGAGGGATTTTAGAGCAAGTACATCTTCAACTGGATTTTAGCCATAAAAGCATATAATCTCCACTAAAGTATTGTGAAATTTGGAAACAGATACCTAACAGAAGGCTAAATGAGATTATGAGGAGACAACTGTTTGGCTCATTATAAAGTCAGATGTGTTCCATGGCATTTGAGTGGACAGCAGAGACCTGACGTTAGCACATGGCTCATTAGAAGTGAATCTGAGTTTGGCATTTTTCTTCTCTTAAACAAATTAACCAACATATTCAAAACAAGGATTCTTCTAGAAAGTATCAATGCCACTTCCCAAGTGCAAAAAGTCCTAATTGAAAATTAAGACACTAAATATTTCACTTTGCTAGTTGATGTGCATTGCAGTTATTCTGAACAAGAAAAAAAGCTACATGTGCCATGCAATCAGGGACAGTGGATATTAATATTTGTTTGATTTTCCCTCCTATCATCACATTTCTTTTCCAGCATTTTTTTTAACAATTACAATGTTCTTAATTGCAAAGACCTATCATTAAATTATAACAGAAGTGATAAGTCACACATATTCACGTGTAATGCTCTGGAGGTCATAACATACACTTTTATGTTTTATATTCTAATTTGCATTATTGTGAAACTTTACATGCTGGACTAAAGCCATACTATAATTAGTGGAAAAAGTCTCACTGGAATTTCACCTAGGATTTATGCAATGTTATAAATCTCATTCAGCTGGTAAAAACCACTTTGCAATGTGTTAAAAGTACTGTGATAATGGAATAACATTGCAAAACATTTTTTAAAAGGGGAGATTCTGTTATTGTACTAATGTCTAGTGACTATGATAGAAAGATTTGCTTAAGGTTTATAGTTTCCTTCAGCAGTAAGTACCTGATACCTATCCAAGATAGTATGCATTTTCACTTTATACACATCACTTTCACTCATCAAGATATATCTCTGTCCACCACAGAATACAATCTTATCAAACGAGATAAGATCAAATGAAAGATTCACTTTATGCTGAATCAGAGACAAAAATATAACATAACATTTATTTTCTATACTGTTTCAAGCCTGTTTAAAGATTCATAATAGGAGAATCAGTAGTTTAAACACTATTCATCAGATCATGATTGTTAAACCTATAAAAATCAGTGGGATTATATGACAGTTGAAGATTTTGTGTGCAATGAAGTATTTGTAGCACATAGACTATATTGTTTTTTCTGTTTGTTTGTTCAAAGAAATTGAGCTTGGAAGTCTACTTCTGAAGGTAACAAGTATTTTAGACAATTATTTTTTCATTAATATGTGTTTTTTTTATTTATCATTCTTTTAGTTAACACTTTCAGTGTTGAAATCAATTCTGCATTACATTGTAAATATTCTTAATTTATTTTTTAGATACGTAAAATCAATTTAAACTGCTAAATTTTCCGTAGAATAAGCCTATAGATGGAAATACAAAACTTCTGTTGGAAACAGAAGTAAAATCTCTTTCCCTATTGCTGTCTGTTCTTATTAAAATATTGTATGTAAAATTAATTAAAAGTTTAGAAATAACCTTACTTAGTGATTTTTTGTGTTTTTCTTTTTTTTCTTTATGAATGAAGCTTGCATATTTTCCAGATAATTAATCTTAATTTGCCAGCTATTCTTTCATCTTTGATCAAGATTTTATGTTTTGAGAGAAAACCTTCCTTTTTTCGCTTTATGTAGTTCACATTTGATTTGCAAGACACAACAACAAAGAGGCACTTCCACAGTCGAGAAAAGCCCAGTAATAATTATGTGTGGCTAAAAAGAAGAAAACATTTTATAAAATCTTAACAAACGGAATTTATATTCTAGTAGTATGTAATGTAGCTGCATGACACTAGGCTGCTATTTCTGCAGTGCTACTGCAGAGATCTGCAGGCACAATCCATTTTGTTGGAAATTGAGGAATAAACCTTCTTCAGGAACTTAAATGTAGTTTACAGCAATCGCTTAATGATTGTTGGAGTGAGATAAAGTAACGAGGTATTTATTCCACATTCAGAAGATAAGGAAAACGTAGCCGTCAAAGGCAGTGCCCACTAAAATGCACAGTATTTTTCAATATAATTTTTAATTTTTCAACTTTTTCTTCTTTTTCTTAAAAATAAATAAATAAATAAAAGAATAAGGGCTGCTCCAAAAGTAATACCTTCGATTTTATTATGTTAATCCAGTACATCAGAGGCAGGTATTGGTGGTATGGCAGAAGAGGTTGAACCTTCCCACAAGTATTCCGTTACATTTTGTTGCCATGTGACCTATGGCAGCAGGGTACATTCTGACAAAACTGTGTGCGACATGGAAGTGTAGAGGAAGCAAAGGTGTGGCAGTGAATTTCTCGATCCTGGAGAAATTGCTCCCATTAATTCTCATTGATGCTTGATAAGTGTTTTGTTTGTTGAAGACAAAACAATGGATGTGAGCACAGTGAAGCAGTATTTTAACAGTCTACAGTGACAGTAGGTCACCTCATCTTGTGCAGGTATTTACAAGAGCAGAATGCAGCCTCTTGTTCATCGCTGTAAAAATGCATAGCTAATGGTGGTGACTATGTTGAAAAACCATTTTGTAGCTGAGAATTTGCTCTATCAAGTAGTGATATTGTTCTATTTGTAGCTGTTGTAGTTTCCATGGAAATAAATAAGATGCATTACTTTTGCAGCTACCTACTTATTATAGCTAAATCCATTAAAGCTGAGGAATGTATGTTATTTTGCTTTCTCTATGCTGTTTTCATATAAGAATTTCTTCAGCACAAGTAACAGCAGAGGACTTGCTTTAGTATGTTGAAAATTAAAAGACTTCTAGTAGAGCTGATTTCCTCTGCAGATGGGAGACCCCATGGACTAACAGTTTTGCAGTAAATATGTCTTTTCTCTCTGCTTTATCATCAAGATGCCTTTGTTGTACAGTTCTTGGCATCTTTTCTGTCATGAATAACCCTCCACACATTTTTGTCCTATTTAATTATCCATTCTGGCTTAAAACATAATCAGCATTAAACCAGCTGTGCAACCTTGAAAGAACACCATTTCAATAATACACTGATAAAAAGCAGCAAGCAGGCTATTAATTTTAATAGGAACCTTCCCTTCTGGCTATAAGCTGGACACAGATCCAGAAGCTGTATCCATGTACTGCCAAACAGTAACATCCCTGGTGCACTCATTATAGCAACAATATCAATTCATAGGCCTGACATTGTGACTAGCTAGACAGCTGTCTTGGGCCAATAAATGTCACCTTAGAGGTGTAGGCTTCTCTGCTAATACAGTGGAATGAGGAATTGTATGTGGTAAATAGAGAAGAAGCTTATATGAATTTCAACATGTAATGTAACCTAAAAATCTGCAATAAGAAAACTGTAATTTAATGCTGTAAGTATTAATTACTCATATTCCATCCTGTCCGGAAACCTTAACTACTATAGAAGTCAGAAATTAATTAACACATCTCCTGATTCCCTAAACTGTCAGAGTATATGGCAGAAGTCCTAAATGAAATACATGGACTTGGACAAGAATTTGCAAGATTAACTTTCATTGTCTACGGTTTGAAATAATATCTAGCCTACAGTTGTCACATCGACATCAGAAACAGCATACAATGTGTATTTTCTCAAGTAACCTGCCTCACCTGCTTGTAAGCCACTCAAGTATTTATGCAGTGTGGTGATCACAGCACTCCTGACTGGTGAGCACAGAACTTGCAGAAAGTGGTGCTTGATTCATAGACTAGCTTGGCTTGAAAGAGATCATAGAATCATAGAGGTTGGAAGGGACCTCAAGAAATCATCGAGTCCAACCCCCCTGCCAAAGCAGGTTCCCTACACCAGGACCCAGGTAGGCGTCCAGGTGGGTCTTGAATATCTCCTGAGAAGAAGATTCCACAACCCCCCCTGGGCAGCCTGTGCCAGTGGTCCGTCACCCCTCACCATAAAGAAGTTATTGCGCACATTCGTGCGGAACCTCCTGTGCTGCAGTTTTTAAAAGATCAATCAGTACCAACCTTGCCTTGAATGACTCCAGGTATGGGGCAGCATCACTTTCTCTGGGCAACCTGGTCCAAGCATCCCCTCAGAGAAAACTGTTACAGTGGTATATGCCGAGATAAGTGTAACCTTTAATACTATTTTCCTTAATCTTTTTCTGCTCCCATGATGTCCCTTGTCGTGAGAATCTAAGGAAATATGTGGAGTCTCTGCCTCCAGTGTACATGTATTTTTGTTTTTCTAGGAAAAATAACATGGATAAGAAATCTTTCAGAGTTTCAGGAGTAAGGTGAGACTAAAAGAACAAGAGAGTTGACAGATAGCAGTCACACATTAAGTTATATCTGTGCAACCCCTACAACAGTAGCATTCCTTTGCACTTGGATGAAGTGTGCAGAATTACTGCAGTGCTTCTTTGATAGAGGAACAGGTTGCCCAAACAAGGAGTGTCTGTCCCATCCATGAAGGAGCTCAAGGCCAGGTTGAATGGGGACCTTGGCAGTCTTATGTAGTGACTGGCAACTCTGCCCATGCTAGGGGCTTATAATTCGATCTTTAAGGTCCCTTGCAATGAAACAATTCTGTGGTACGTTGCATAATTCATTCTATGATTCAATAGCTGCTATCAGGTTTCACTCTAAGATTCTGTGATTCTTCTCACATAGCTTCTCAGCAGAATTAATTCATTCAAGAATAATTCCTTGACTTCACAATTTCTGCTTCCAGTAGATTTTTTGGAAGTTGCTCAGACATCTGTATAGTTATATGAAAGAATGCCATACTATATCTAGAGAGCTTCATCACTGTCAAAAGTGCAAGGGTATACCTATGTTTTTCTATGGATACAGTTAAAATCTGATTCAGAATTTTCCATCATATAATGTGAAGATCATACTGCAGTAATGGGGAATTCTAAGAACAAATTTCAATTATAGCTGGTGACATTTTTTGCACAAAGCCAATGCATTCATTTCCTCCAACCCAGGTTGTGAAATAACTCCTGAAATAAGCATTAGGAAGCTTGGATTTCTTTTAGTTATTAAGCTTTGAATAAAATGTTTCAGTGTGATGATGTGTGATCATAATTTATTTTATTTTGTTATTCCAGTAGATTAATAAAATTTTCTTAGCTTTAAATATAACTGAATATAAAACTCAGTTACTATGTGTTTCTCATACTCCTTGAAATTCCAAAAAGCACTGTTAAAATCCTCTGTACCCAAGGAAGAATCAAATCAACATCATTTAGTATTCAACTCATGTTTTGATAACTTGCTGAGTGTTTTAGCAGTAGATTGTACAGATACTTTAAAATGCAAAAATCCACAATAATATATACACTGAATACAGAATTCAAAGTAGCTGACTGCGTACCTCCTTAGATTAGTTTTAAGGGTCTCTCCATCGAGGCAGAAAGAAGGCATATCTGATGTAGTATAGCAACATTAAAGAGCAGCCTTATTGTTATGGAGAAATCTAAAGCTCCTGAATCCTTTATTATATTGCTGAGAGAAGAGTTTTATCTGAAGAAGGCTGGCAACTGTGGAGAAGAATCTATGTGTGCAGCATTTCAAACGTAGAGGAAAGAGTAAATGCATATGCTGCATTTGTTTATCTCTAGATAGCACTATGAGACTTTGTTTCAACAGTTACTTTCTCACTCACTGAACACAGCTTTAGCTGAAGGATTGGAATTGAGTCACCTCAACCTTTCAGTATCCTTTCTGATACGTATGTGGTTCAAACACTGGGAGGGTACAATTGCATATGCCATAAAGCTGGAATGGAGTTGTTGCCATGTGACAGATATAATCAACATGTAATAGAATATTGGTGAGAAGTTTCAACCCCTTCTGCCATACTACCACCTTTGATGCTGTGGGCCAAAATAGTACAGTGGGAGGCATTACTTTTGGAGCAGCCCTCATGCTTTTATTCATATACCAAATTCTGCCATTGAGGGTAGCAAGCATAAGCTTCATTACATACAATGTGAGTTTAATACATTTAACCTGTGAGTGTGTAATAATGCTTGTTTCCTCTATAGGAAGCACTTCAATCACTATAGAAGTGCAGTTGCCTTTGGGATTCACTGTAACTGCTGTTTAGGTATACTGCAAAGCATATTTCTCTTATTCACAAAAGAAATTCACAATCTACTAGAAACTTGTTAACTGAATGTAATATTTCTCCTTGACTGCATGAATTTCAGTGTCTGGAATATTTGAGATTCCCACTGACAACTGAATTCTCATAAGCGCTTAGCTCTTTGCCTTTTCTGTTTTACTCAAAGAAGAAATAAGCAACTTTAATTTAAAAAAATATACACTATATTAATATTTGACACATAGCAGGTTATTATTTTTAATATTTGAACGGATGTAACAGATACTGTCATGCTAATAAATATTGTTATGATTTATTAATAAATGTATAACTTTGAATATTGATCCATTTTGTCTAAAAAAAAAACCCAAATCAACCAACCAACCAAACAAAAAAACCCAAACAATTAAACCAAACAGAAAGCATCCTCTCTCAAAAATAAATTAAAAAAATCTGTTTAAAAGTAATGCGCAAGTTTGTACTGGCAGATGAAGAACGATGTATGGCTAATTCTAGGCTGAGTTTGAAAAGATTGGGAATATTTATTTTTATACAATGGTTTTAAGTTTCTTTTAAAGGTCTGGCAATTTTATAAGTTCTTGAAAATCTGAAAGCTATGTGGAATTATGAAATTTTTCTTATTTAACCTCATTGAATGGACCATTTAAAATTCTGTTCTTTCTTCATGCTTGTACTCTGAGAATTATTAGGAAAGGATTTACAGAACTGTATACATGGTATGTGTATGTCATTTAAACAAATGAATGAGTGTCTAATAGTAATATCCCTTTACTAAAAATAAAAATAGATATGGAATTACAGTGGTAATTCAGACAAAATTCACATGAAAATTGATGACTATTACTTTTCACTCTGTTCTACTAATCAGCACAGATCATTTTCATGAATTTCTTAGAATACAATAATGTTATTTAATCTCTTATGTTCTTTCAAAACATTCCTAATCATGTAAAGACTTAATTAGTTTGAAAAAAAAAACAAACACCATACAACCAAATAAAGCCCCCAATTCTACAAATATTAAAATGGAATTTAGTTACAGAAAATAACATTTTCTTTTGAACCATTAATGTACTCCTGTAGTAGCAAGGTTCTTTGGTATTTAATTGATGGGTTTTGTTTATTTTATAGCTTTGTTGCTGTTTTTATAGTGATGATAAATACTGATACTGAGTCAAGTTTCTCTAATGAGATCTCTCTCAACTGTTATGAAACAGATGTCTAATGAAGTGAAAATTCTCATAAATATTAACCCAAGATGGAACTGTCCTGGGAAGACTAAATACAATTTGATTTTTGAAAGATAATTAGAAGCCCAAATTCCATTTATTACTGATTTTTAGAAGTGAGGGACCTAAACCCTTTCCAGATCTTTTCTTGAACTTCTCAATATATTTTAATTAAAAAAATATGTATTAACAAAATAATATATTTTTTCAATTAACTGCCAAATGGGAGAATACAAAACATTATTATATCCTCAGACCTTTTCTAATACCCCAGGCAAAAATAACTGTGATTTCACCTGTGGCAGTTAGTGAGAATATATGGTAAGATAGTGAAAATGTTCTTACTAAGCCTCCTGAAGAAAGCTGTGAAATACTGCTAATCAAAAAGGAATCATCATAATAATAATAATTTAGAGTATTGCTTTGAATAGTTTTTTTTAAATTTATCATTATTATCTTATTTTAAAAATATCGCAAATTTGGAAAAGGAAATTTTGTTCAGCAATGAACTATCAAAATGGGGCCCAAACCTTCTATTCCCCAAAATAAAAGAGACTACTTTTTTTTTTGTTGTTGTTGTTGTTCAGCAGATTTAATTCCCCCTGGATTCAAAATGCTGTTTCCTTTCTTTGTAACAGTTATTTTTATTAATCCCCATTTCGACAACAGAGTAAAAGCAATAAAATAAATCTGATTTAAATGTTTATTTTATCAGTGCAAAATTAACTCAGCAATAATTGCAAGGCCCCAGGCTCCTTCCGAAAAAAACTTACTCATTACAGATAGAGTCTAACATATAAATACAGGTGGAGAGAATTGGTATAACTTTTATTTATTACTGATATGAAAGCAAATGTGCTGAAGATTCAATTGTAAAGCCCAGGATGAATTAATGATCTGAGAAATTCATTCAAAACAATGTTTTGATGTAATTATGCAGTGCAAACCCCTATTTTTTTTAATGCTGATATGTTTTGAAAGCACTATGAAACTGAATAGTGAAGTCAATGCTGTTTCCATATAGCCATTTCATAAACAAAATTTAGGTTGAATTGTGACTAATGTTTTATACCGTATCTTAAGAAAAACACAGATCAAAAAATGTCTATTACAGAATCAGCTATCAGTTTGCAGTTATGAAATGAGGCATCTTGTTAATGCATTATGGCTTTGGAACAAGCTCTAAGTGAAGAGAATAATTTTATAATATCATATCACAAAATCTTTTTACTCCACATAGATCCTTCTTACATTTTATGAAAAGCTCACACTGAAGACTGGAGGCAGAGTTGCAAAATCCAATAGTTATGTCTGTAATGCAAATGGCAGAAGGATGTAATCTTACTGTAGAACTAAGGTTCTACAACGGAAAAAAAAACCCTAATGATTTTTTTAATTAATAAATAACATACTTCAAAAACAATATAGACAGCTATAAATTAGAAGCATTTCAGAAAAGTGGGAACAGAATTTCAGACTCAGATCTTTCCCAACAGTAAACTAGACGCAAAAGTATGCAGAGCAAATTATTTTTCATTAATAATTCATTTTTTTTTTATTAAAGAAGACTAATGAAGGCCATAGATGTTTTAATCTTCTGCTCGTTATATATTTAACTTAGTTTTGCACTAAAGTCACATCTTTTCTCTGAGGCTTTCTGAATAAGTGACTGCATTGATATTAAATTCAGTAAGTTTGTCTTCCAGGGGAGAAACTAAAACAAGTTTCATTTTACTTCTCCACACCTGAAAATAATAGTTTAAATAGAATTATTCCTGGACCTCTGAGAAAATTGTAGATAAAGTTATGTAACTGAAGATTATACTCCTATTTAGTAAACAACATTGCTCTGTTATATAGACAAGATCATTTATTATTAAGATGGGAAAATGCCATTCAATCTCATTACATTTTTACGGTTTTGACAACAGTGTGGATTTTTGTCATTGTTTTGTACTGTTTACTTTATACCTCCTCTAGCATTTTACTGAACCCTTTTCCCTATGGATTGAAGCTCTCTTCCTTTTTAATTAAATTGACCTTTTGGTTCACTTGACTGCTCACAAAATGATTGAGAAAGATTTTTCGTTTGGAAGGAAAGTGAAAACGAGAATAGAGAGACTAAAACAGTCATATGAAATAAAAATATTTTATGCAGCAATCTCAGTATTATAACTGCATAATCATTATGTTAATAGCCTCTAACATGAAGAAATACTGGCCTCTGCAAATTTTGTGACATTTTAATGATGACAGGTTTTTTCTTATCTTCTTGAAATAATGCTTTTATAGCGTAGTTTTGTGACTTTTATTTTCAGAGTATATTTTTACTATCCCATATGATTTTGTCTTTTTTACCTTTCCAAATCGCAAAGGGTAAACTTTAAGTAACTATCTTCTATTACATAACACATAAGTTTCTTCACTCCACCAGTATTGCTGAAAGGAATCATTATAAAAGTTATATTTTCTAGGTTAATAACTAAAAATCAATGGATTTTATTTGAATCTAAAAGTAATTACGTATCATTCAACTAGATTAGAATCAAATAACAGTGTTCTGTGTAGGCTTAAATTGTTTTGAAAAATAAAAGGTCCCTATTTTTACCTTGATGACAGCAGTGAGCATAATACATATATTTTCATTTGCCAAAGACAGGGAGTAAAAAAAAAAACGTGTTCTTGTTCTGATATCTTCAGAGGTCAGAAGGAATATGTACCTGATCTCTCCTTTCATTTTAATGTTTTTTATGTGAATACTGGGACAAAAAGGATTTATTCCTAATCAGGATACGTAGCACAGAATTTTCGATCTACAATGAAAAATACCTGAAACTCAAATGCAAATTATTCAATCAAAATGAACTTAGCCTGTAAAGGTCACAATTCTGACCAAAACAAAAATGCCCAAAACAAATTAAGAACAAAAAAGACAAAAACAAACAAAGTAAACAAAACAAAACTTTTTGGATGTTTTTCACACCCAAAACAACAGAAAAAAAAAAAAAAAACCACCCTTTTTTTGTACTTCTCTCTCAGACCAGAATAATCAATCAAGTTTTCTGAACTGAAAGAGCTGAGTTTTCTTCTTTTTAGCTTGTTAGATTTTCAAGAAAGGAGAATGAGGAGAGCAATGATCCAGTTAATCACTGACTTTCCAAAGTAGGCAGACCTCCTTTTCTTAACAGCCTGTGTCTTCATTGGCTATGTGCAAGCTTTAAGCCAGGCCAGACATTATCTGGGAGCAAGATCCCCTGCTATCAGTGTTAAACTGAAATTAACAATAATTTCAGGTTTCACATTCCCTCTTGCTGTCATTGATTAGAGGCAGTAGTTAATTTTGAGAAACTTGTTTTTTGGAGTAGTAGAATCTCAATTTATCTGTACTACTTTCTTGTTTGTTTTCCTTCTGTTTCTGTAAATCCAAATTTGTTCTTATCATCATTGATAATCTTCTATTATTTCAAATAAATTTTATAAATCTCTTTGTAAGCACTTTGGTTAATATCTGACATTCACTATACTCTTTTCAAGATATTTACTCCTTAATCCATTTTAAAACATTATTATATCCAGGGCTGTGCCAAGTGCAATTCAGTTCCCGTTTATAGTCATCTAAAAATCCTAAAATCCTAATATCATGCTTATTCATCACTATCTTGTAACATATCAGAAAGGTTCTTACTTACCTGTTTCTCAGTCTTTTTGCTCTACTCCTGAAGATGTTTCTTTGTAAAATCAAGACACTGAGTTGTAGCAATTTGGGTAGAATTTTCCATAAAATAAACTAACAACTCTAAGAATTGTTCTTAATATCCCCTTAGACTTAAGCTTTCATCCCAACTGCTGTTAATTGGTTACTCAGCTACAGATGGAGAAGTGATGAGTCTAACATTAGGTTATTTATTATTGCAGGGTGGGATTTGGGTACTGACATCATGGTTTTTTTAGCTTTAGTAACAATTAATTAATTTCTGTAGAATTTTAGAGTTTGTTTTTCTTGTATGTTTTTAGTCCACTGCAATTCAGATTGCTTTAGAAAATATTTATTAAAAAAATATTTTATTTAATGTCATTGCAAGGGAAGAGAAAAAAAAAAAAACAACAAAAAATACCTCGATTATTTTAATGATTAGACAGGTATGGTTTGAATAGACCAGAGTTTAGGAAGTGGCTTACATCGTACACTTTCAGGGATAATGAGTCAAAAAGTTAGAAAAATGAACAGAACTTAAAAACTTTTGTTCTGAATAGATCTTGTTTCACTTTGAGGAATGCATAAAAAGTTACTGCTCTTAAGTGCAACCAATTCCTAGGATATTCCTTAAGTAAATATTAAACTTTTTTTTTCAGATAATGGGAAATAATTACTGCTACTTAAGGAAGTAGACAAATTATTAAATAACAATCAAAGATATGTTCTTAGAAGCTGGAAAACTATTTCTATAGGAAGAGAAAATATTATAACTGTATTCCCTTCCAGTCATTTTTAAAAACAATTAGAGTATTGAATTACATTCTTAAAAAGATTGTCTGAAGTGCTTACATGATTTTTTATGCACGCATGTATGTGTATCTTCACATTACATGCATAGCTGAACCTATTTATCTAGTATTTTCCTAAAAATACCTTAAGTCATATGTTGAACGTAATGAGAAAAATCTTACTACCATTCCCACCATAGTATTCAGTTTCTATTCTGATGTAATTGTGGAGAGGTTAACCTTCATCAGAAATAGTATATATTTGGCTACAAATTTTATTTGTTAGTTTTATAATATTTTCACTTGAATGTTGAAAGAAGTATTGTTTGTATGTACATTACAAGATCTGATTGGCTTCTGTGCAATACTTAAATTTTACAATCTCATCATCTGTACTACCATTAAGTGAAACAATGAGACTGAATTTTCAGCTCCAATTTTAAATTTCGCTTCATCTCATTTTAATGTCATTATAAAATATGCTGTATATATTTATAGAAAACATAAATGTGTTTTCTCATAAATGTCCTTAGGATTCAAACAGTTCAACAAGGCGCTCTGGCTGTTCATATATACTATTGCACACACTGAAACTGTTTTCCTTCATATCAGAAATGTATATGTAGGTGTCCTAGCCTATAAGAGATTATCATGAAGCTGTACTGTAAAAGTGCCAAAACAAATTCTGGGAAAGGTTCAACCTTTCTGCAAAGAAAAGCAAAAGAAAATACTGAAATACTAATGGAGTTTGGAAAAGATTCTGCATATTTTAGTTTAATCTTAGCCATTAATATCATTAACATGTTGGCTTTTGACTAGGGAGCTAGGATTAATGCACAGTTATGACATCTTGTCATGGAGATACAAAAAAATCTATTTACGTCTATGCACGGGTACAATCAGTCTGAAAACAGAGAGGAGGAATCGTATGTCCTAATGATATCAGCAGAGTTTTCAACCTCCCTCCCCAAAATAAAACAACAACAAAAAAAAATGTAAAAGAAATTGTAGTAGACTCCTCAATATATAAATTAGTAGTACTTTACACAGGCAAAAAACCAGACCAAATACAAATAGTGAAAAATCTGGCTATTCATTTTATATAACCACCAACTTTCCACTGTAACAATTTAATTACATTTGGGTTTTGTTCAGGTCTGAATTTTTCTTATTATTCTTGCACTGATTTAACTTCAGATTATCCACAAATTTATTAATATATCTTTGGAAGACATCTTTCTCTCTATTATCCTTGTTACAGTTCTGAAAAGCTGCTGTTATACTGTGTGAGGAAGAAAATCTGAAAATTATCTTTTCATTTATAACACCTTCACAAGTTATACTTCCTGTGCAATTTCCTGAACTTCAGCAGGATCTTGCTGTAATATTTTACTCAGACAGTTTTAGGCAATGAAACAGAAGATTATTTGGAATTAACCTATTTTTAAAATTGAATTAAATTAAGTCTCTTTACTGTTGGTATTTGAACGTGTATACTCAAATTCTGGAATATTTTCCAGACACGTCAATCTACTCAAGCAGAAAAAAGGGTGGAATCATTTCAAGGGCTAAGTAAATTTTTTGTTGAAGCATCAGCCTTACTATGCCCTGAATTTATAAGATTAGCTTAATCCCATTTAGCATTAAGCATCTAATAACACAGTCTAGATCAGTGCTGAACTTGTGTCAGACTTCTTCCCTAGTGAAAAGGAAAAACACAGATATCCTCAAAAGATAAAGAGCTATTTATTCCATTGAATGACTTAATGATCTGCTTTAATTTCCTAGCTTTATCAGTTGATCAGATAAAGAGTTCATGTAAATAATCACAGAATCAGATAGTTGTAGGGGTTGGAAGGGACCTCTAGAGATCATCTAGTCCAACCTCCCTGCCAAAAACAGGCTCCCTTGAACAGGTTGCACAGGTAGGCATCCAGATGTCTCCCATGAAGGAGACTCCACAGCCTCTCTGGGCAGCCTGTCCTAGCAGTCCATCACCCTTACTGTGAAGAAGTTCCCACACATATTTGTGTGGAACTTCCTATACATCAACTTGTGGCCATTTCCCCTCATCCTATCACTACACACTGATGAGAAGATTCTGGTCTTGCCCCTTTGCCTTCTCTTCCTTAGATATTTATAGATGTGGATGAGATCCCCTCTGAGTCTTCTTTTTTCAAGGCTGAACAGACCCAGGTATCTCAGCCTTTTCTCATAAGAAAGGTGTTCCAGGACCTTTATCATCTTTGTAGCCCTCCACAGGACTCTTCTGAGTAGATCCTTGTCTTTTTTGTAAGTTTCTTGTGTTATGCTTGCAATGATATGGGATGAATCTATAGAAGTATTAATGATGGTGAGTGGAGATGGGCTAGTACAGTTCTGCTTTGCTAAAGCATAGGGCCACATGCCAGTCATTGAGTATAGTATATCCAGGAAGTATCAATGTTTCTGAATAGGCTAAAGGGCGACAAGGATGGTTAAGGATCAAGAGAGGAAGATGTACTAGGGGTGGCTGAATTACCTTGGTTTGTTCAACCTGGAGGAAACTGAGGGTGGACCTCATCACAGTCTACAACTCCCTCACATGGGAAAGCTGAGGGACAGGAGCTGATCTCCTCTCTTTGGTGACAGTGACAGAACCCAAGGGAAAATTGTAAAAGGGAATAGTCACACTAGATATCAGGAAAAGTTCTTCACTAAGAAGGTAGGCTGACACAGGAACTAGTTCCAAAGGGAAACATTCACAGAGCTGAGCTGCCAGAGCTCAAGAAGCATCTGAACAACACCTTCAGACATATGGTTAGATTTTTGGATGAACTTGTGTGGAGCCGGAAGCTGGACTTGATGATCCTTGGGATCCCTTTCAACTCAGGGTGTTCTATGCTTCTATGATTTCTTGAAAGCTGACCTGAAAAATGTATTCATTCTTTTTCCATTATATTCTTTTTACAAATAGTTGAAGTGAAAAACCAGTACTTTCGGCACTGTACATGTACTAGATTGGTCGTTCTATAAGAGATAACAACTAACATATGACCTTCTAAATAAGAAAATGTACATAGTTTTTCAGCTTTTTGATCAAGGAATGTTGTCTGTGTCAGGAGTTGCATATTCCATTGTTTCAACTTTTCCTTTAAAAAAAAATCAGATGTCAGGAGACCATTGGTATTTTATTTTTCAAGTATTGAGCTTTATAAAGATTATTTGGAGAAGTAACAGGCAGTGTACAGATTGAGCTCTGAGAGTTATTGAATTGCACTGATTTACCATTTAAAGGCCAAACGTGTGTAAGGGGATAAGCTGTAGATATTTTCCTGGAAGCTTGATAAGGATATGCTCAATAGGGAAAGTGAAAACTGTATAAACAAGGCCATGAGACTAGAATGTGGTTATTTATCTAGTGTTCAGAAATACTGCAAAAATTATGCACAGCTAGTTTTTTACAAGATGACCAGATTGAGTAGAAAGGTGAGCAAACTCTCCCTACAGACTTTTTTAAAACAAACAAAAAAATCCAAATCGAATATAAATAATGTGCGTAAGAAGGAAGAAATACAAAATACTAATAAAATTTTGTCTTCAGATTTCAACCTGTTAGAACATGAAAACACAATCGGCTATGGATAGAGTTAAATGATGCTCAAAATAGCAGTGAAAATAGCTAATGGTAACATATAATATACCCCGTGTAATTGATTTCCTTCATGCTAATGATTTATCATTATTGAATTCGGCTCCAAAATTGCAAGATTCTGAATTTCTCAATGGTTCATAATTACTTAACATAAACTGCCCTCTGGGAATCTTAAAAGTCAAGAGACTCCATATTTTATAAACTTGCATTAGAGTTGTTGTTTGTATATCTTTTTCATGTTTGATAGCATTTTGAACACTGTGCATGGGATGAAGTAAATATTTCTTGTACTCGTATTTCATATTTCACATAAAAGGCAGGCAGCAGCTGCAGTCAATCATCAGTGCAGCTCCAGATGTATTTCAGTGATGGCAGAATTTTCTTTTTTCATTACATATCAGTGACGTAATGCTGCACAGTATGTTTTATAGAGAGGACATGAGAACATGTTTAATTTGACACAGGTTTCAGATAGATAACAGCTGCCTGTTTTGGAAGGTAATCATCAGATATCATTCAGATTATATGTGCTTTTACAGAAGGAGATAAATCTATCTCCATCTATGCTATTTTTATCACAGTATGTTACCTAACTTATGTCTTTTTCTTCTTCATTTTTTTTTTTTTAACTCTCTCAGGAAAGAATTTGAAACTGTAAATTAAAATGTACAGAAGATTTAATGCTTCTTATGTTAGAATTATTACATTAACAGATGCATTTTAAAAATAACATGAAGAAGCATCATGGAATTGTAGAATCATTTCAGTTGGAAGGGACCCTTAGAGATAATGTAATTGAATCCCCTTGCAATGAACGGACCATGTTGCTCAAAGCCCTCTACAGGCTCACCTTGAATGTCTCCAGGGATGGAGCATCCCCCACTTCCCTTGTCCTCTCACAATAGACTCTGCTAAAGAGTCAGTTTCCCTCCTTCTTACAGCCTTCCTTTAGAAACTGAAAGGCCACTATTGAGTCTCCCTGGAGCTCTTTCTTCTCCAGGTAGAAGAGGCCTACCTCTCTCAGCCTGTCCTCATAGGGAAAGATTTATACATAAACACAACATACAACGTAAAATGGTAGAAGATTAATTTGAGATGACTTAAACTTATTTTATCTTGCAATTGAGTTGCAGTTCCATGAACACTCAGCATAAACTGTTTCAGGTATATCCTGGGCTTCCTGTTTCTACTGTTAATGCATTTTCTCAGTTGGCAAAAGATCAGCAAAATATTTCATATTCTTTCTAATTTTAAGTATAATAGGAACAAAATTAAATTAAAATCCTTTTTATAACCTGGTGAATCTAGACATGAATGTGCACTCCAGACAATGTGGAATGCAAACTTCTGAAATATTTTATATGACTCTATGAATTTCTCCCTTTCACATTCTAGTACTGTTTCCAAACTGACATGCCCATAATAAAATTGATTATAATTCATAATTTTTAATACATGAAGAAGTGTTTAAAATTTCCATCATTAAAATCTTGTCATCAACTTAAAACTTCCTGTTCAGGAGTTTTAATTTATTCCTCCATACTCAGATAATAGCGTAGTAGAATTATACAAGGAAAATACATATGCTAAGATATTTTGGTGGATAAATCTTTGTATAGCTGCCTTTTATTTTTGTCATATCAGTGACCAAAATATGAGGCAGAGATTGTAAAGCATTTTCAGTGCATCCCTCAATTAAATTTATATTTCTTGAAAATTTTATTGTAATATGATCCTGGCTGCAATCAGGTTACACTTGACAATGGATAGTGTCATAAAGATAGCAGGATGTATTCTGCAATACAGTTAAAGAAAGATTTTCTAGGAGTCTTTGTCAGATTGAATGAGCTAAAGTTACATTTAACACCTCTTAGTAGAACATGTTAGAAAATGAGGATGTTTGGAACTTATGGTAGTGCTCAGAAGCCAACACTGAATGATCTTTGAAAGCAGCAGTCCTACACTGTGTGTGGTCAGCAATGTCAGCTGCTTGTGTTTGTATTTCAAGATGGAAATCAGTAGAAGGAAAAAATAAAGGAGTATGATGTTGATCAGGAGCAAATTATACAGTTTGTTGTATTTTCTGTACTAATTTACAAACACTCAGCAAGAGTAATCTTTCTTTAGAAATCAAACCTACATCCTATTGTATGAAGTTCTCTTTCAAAATCATTTTTAATATGTGTATCCATGAACCTCTGAGGTATTTAAATGCAGCAATAACTCTTAACTGGCTGCATCAGGATACAGAAAAATGTGTCTACAGTAAGTTAAGCGCAAATCACTTCTGAAAATGAGATTTAGTTTTTCTGTGGCACTTTCAAAAATACTTCCTTTCTCAAACACATATAACACTTACTGAGACTTCTAATGCTGTGACAATCTAATATGTAAAATAATATAAACTTGTTAATAATATGACGGTGAGTTTGTGTACTTGGAAATGGTTGAAATTATTTGCAACTCACTGAAATATTTACATTCTAATACCTATAGTACTTAATGCACTTGGTACCTCCCCGTTTAACTAGCACTGCTTATTCAGGAAAAACGTTTCAAATATTATTCTGCAGGTAACACTGAATAAAAAATAAAGTAAAACATATAATTTTATAATGATTGAAAATATTTTAAATGATTTAATCGGTAGATATTATTGCACTATACTGTAGAACCAAAGTTACTTGTTCATGAACTATTAAGGTAAAAGAGGGATAAAGTAAATTTTTCCCTATGTCATTTATTTACTAATTACCATAAAGGCACTTTTTTGGTACATTCTAGCCTGATTTCATAGTGAGTGTCATTTAGAACTGAAAATTCCTCAGGCAAAAGAAAATAATGGCTTGTACCTAGTTACTGATTGTGGCTTTTACACTATTTTAATTTTACTTGACATTTCAGCAGCATTTAATAATGGTAGTCATGGTATCTTGCTATAAATTTTTAGGACATATAGTAGCACTGATGTTTCTGATTTTTTCGGTGTGCCTTTCTCCACTTAAACACTTTCCCAGAGTTTGCTGATAAAGCCACTCGTATTTCCCCTTTTGAAACTATTTTAATTGAAAATCTAATGTTGGTTTAAAATTTATCTACTGCACGTATTTTATTACATTTTAATATTTATCAACACATATTCACAATATTGGTGTCATTGTGAAGATATTTGCGCTGACACTTAGCTATGAAAATAAGATTCTGATAAAAGGATCTGTTATAGAAAGACTAGAAAATAATTTGTTTAGTGAAATTGTGTTTACATACTTGCTTCCATTTTAATCAATGAAATAAAGATGATATGTAGTATGAGATTATTTTTATCTATGTGAAGGAAATCTTTTTTATAATTAAAAAAAAAAATCTATTTTGGACCTGTTAGTTGATCCAATGCACAGAAATAAACAAAAAGGCGAGTTCAAATGTTCACCATGGGAACATGGAAAAAATAGTAATTAATACCCCCATCCCTCTCTTTTTGTCCCCACATCCTGCAAGAAAGTAAGCTACTAGTGTGCTAATAGCATTTTTATGTGCCTGCTTCTCATCCAAGTATTAAAGATGGAATTAGTCCTAATGAGAACAATATTTTCACCTTCATGCTTTTTTACAAACTAGGGATGATCATCAGAATTAACAAGGATAGTATTTTAAATGGCAAGTGAAACAGAAAAAGGAAAAGCTGATGACACTGATGGATTTGAGACCTTATATTGAGCACACACATATATTGTCATTCAAGAAGAGTTACCACCTAAATGAAGAATTAAAAAAAATTTAAGCTGTAAGCTACGAGTCAAGTTTAAAATTGGTTTATTTTGTAGTCATGTTTGCTTACTCAAGTGATACATAATTTTAAAGGAATTTCCTTTTTAAATAGGTTGTTTTCTGCTGAGGATTTCTTCAGGAAAAGTATAAAAATGTGAATCATAAGAATCGAGAAGCTAAATTTTGCTAGTAACCTATCTCCATTTCAGTCATTGAGAATGAGATTGCACTCTAAAACATTCATTTCTTCAGTGTCTTTTTCTGCAGTACTTGCAGTAACTTTGTGACAGTTACAACGAGCATCACATTCAATCTAGGAAGCAGATGATCTCCTATGCTCATTCATGTACTGAAGAAAGAAGTCAGACCAAACAAACTTGTGCTTAGAAATAAACTTTGCCCTTGCAAACAAACTTGCTAGCAACTGTATGGACTGTAGATTATGAAAGAGTACTCATCTCTCCATTCTTGAGTCATTCTCAGCTAAAAAAAAAAAGTTATTACAGCAGTTAAGCATTTGTTGCTTATTATGTCCTCTATCTTTATGCACAGCCAAGATGAGGCAACTTTTGCTGACCACCCACATAGAAATTATGATTATGACACTGTAAACAAAATTTGCTTGGCTATGGTTCAAGATGTTCTAAGGTAATATATGAGAGGTATTTTATTATTATTTTTAATTTTGTGAGTCAAATTCAAAAAATCTCTAAAGTGAATGTGTGAATGATCTCTAGGTAATCTCCTTCATAAGAACTTCTAGATCTTCTTCATCATCTGATTCAGATAATATCAGATGACAAAGGATATAGTGGGAAAACTGATACGGAAATAACTCTAATAGACCAAAAAACCCCACAGTCCTTGGAATACTAAAAAAAATCACTACTATTTGATTTTTCCTCATTATTCAAAATATCAACTCAGCTAAATCAAGCACCATACACTTCATTTTTCTTTGGCTATGACAATAAAAATTTTTGGCTGGTTTGATGATTTTGAAAGTATTAGTTGACAAAACCTGGTAGAGGACAATGAGTGGAACACAGAAGCAGCTCACTTACATTACTGAGCGTTTTAGTAGATACTGAACAAAATCAGAGAATTGTGTCTTTTGAAAACCTTTAAAAATTACTTCAATAACCAGTTTCATTTTTTTCTGTGGACTTTGATTATGAAACACAGATACATTGGTATTATGTTTCCTTTGTTTCCTTTTTATTAGTTTACAAGATTCTTACCTTAGAAAAAGAAGATTAAATGTATGCCTTACATTTTGTAAGACATAGTGAATAAAATGTTCTGCACACATTTGTGTACAAGGGAATGCACCTTGCAGTTATTCACAGAATCATTTATTATGAAATGGTAATAATGGTAGTCTAATTTATTTTATATTGATGGAAAGAATGTGCTGGCATTCTAGATAGATCATTTGATTTGTGACATTACTCAGCTTAATTACCTATTTAATACTTGCACAAAGAAATGTTTGTTATAAAGCAAAATTACTCAAGTGCATTATCAGCATGAAAGTGATATATGATCTATGGATTCTGAACTATAAAGATGAGAAATGTAAAAACTTTCATGAAATGAAAGTATTACCAGATGATGTGTGATGATGATGATGTTGATGTGATATTCTTTAGAATAGTCAGCTTTTCTTTTTTTTTTTTTTTTTCCTTTTTTTAAACCTGGAAAATGTTTAAAGTACTTCTGGAAAAAGGAA